>OZ024904.1:13323996-13401496 GCA_964017125.1 Flabesymbios commensalis
GTCTCAGAGAATGTTTGGACGAAAATCCAGCCTTGTATGTGTAGAGGACCTCTGTCTTCTCCCCATTTTGCTTTAGTCTGTTTTTTACCATCCATATATCTATGTCACGAATGCAAGCTTCCAGTCGCTGCATGAATGTTTCCGCATCTGTGAGTGAAAAAGAAATGCACAATTGTGTGTCGTCTGCATACATGTGATAACTTAGTCCGTGTTTGTTGATGATTTCACCTAAATCAGCTGTATACAGTGTGAAAAGCAAGGGTCCAAGAACAGACCCTTGCGGAACTCCGTATTGCAGTTTGAAATTACTTGATGTTTCATCTCCGATCACCACCTTCTGGTACCGGTCTTCTAGGTACGATGCAAACCAATGGACTGCAGACTTTGATAGATGTAATCGTGATGACAGCTTCTGCAAGAGGATACGGTGATCGATGGTATCGAACACGGCGCTAAGGTCCAAGAGTACAAGACATCCGACTTGTCCATCATCCGCAGCAAGTAACAGGTCGTTCGTGATACGTAGCATAGCAGTTTCGGTGCTATGGGCTGGTCTGTATGCAGACTGAAACTTGTCATGAAGGCTGTAGGTCTTCACATGATCCTGTAGTTGGGATGACACTACCTTCTCAAGTGTTTTGGCAAGAAAAGGAAGATTAGAGATAGGCCTGAAATTTTCAAAGTTCTCGGGGTCCAATGAAGGTTTTTTCAAGATTGGAGTCACCCAGGCCTCCTTTAAGGAAGCAGGGACAGCTGATAGTGCGATGGATCTGTTGATTATGTCAGCGATGATAGGCGCCATTGTGCCAGGAATTTTCTTTATTATCCATGTGGGCACAGGGTCTAAACCACATGTCTTGTTCGGTGATTTTCCAATAATTTTTATAACGTCACTGGGCTGAACTGGTTTGAGCGAAGCAAGTGATGTTATGGAGTTGACAGCTTGACATGACTGACTGTCAGCAGCCAATGCAGCGCGCCTGTCCAGCTCTATACGAATCTTAGAAATTTTGTCCTGAAAGAATATGCCAAAAGAGTCGCAGAGATGCTTTAGAGAATCATGCGTCGGTAGAGATGTTTCTTGAGATGAATGTAGCAGTTTATCCACAATCTGGAACAGCGCCTTCTGGTCAGTCTCAGCAGCGCACACCTTCTCAGAGTAATAATCAGCCTTTGCTTGAGTCACCATCCCCCGTACAACTTTGCTCTGATTAGCAAGCAGGTCGTAGTCTATTTCAAGTTTTGATTTCCTCCATCGTTGTTCTAGTCTCCGGCGTTTGGTCTTAGCCTCATGTATATCAGAAGAGTACCACTCTGTGTTTGGTCTAACAATAACTGTCTTTTTCCTTATAGGTGCATGTTTATCCAGAAGGTTTCCCAGTACCGTATTATACTGGTCAACTCGGGCAGTTAGAGATGTGGCTGGGTTTTTCACGAGATCTGATGTACATATATCTTTGTTGTAGCTGGTAGTATCAATAGATCGGTGGAGCCGGTACTGGAAAGTTCTCCGGATATGAGCTGGTAGTTTTCCAGTCATATGAAAAAATATTGCTGTATGGTCAGATAGTCCCGGATCCTTCACATGTATTCTTTGTATCGTATTTTCAGATGTTCTAGTGATCACCAGATCTAAGATATGGCCTCTTCTGTGAGTAAAACAGCTCACATGTTGAGTCAGGCCATTTGAGTCGATGACGTCACAGAGTTGGCGTGTGTGACTATTTGTGGGATCGTCCCAGTGGAAGTTGAAGTCTCCCATCACCACAAGATTTCCAGGTTGTTGCATGGTATCTTCGAACATCTGGGAAAGCTCCCCCCAAGAAGTCATCGACTGTCAATCCATTTTTGTTGTTAGGTGGAGGTCTGTAAATGACGTAGATGTTTAAATGACTGCTTCCTGCTTTGAGGCTAACATGGATGTTTTCAAATGTTTTAAAAGTTGAAGAGGATGCCTGCTTGACACTGACACACGATTGCGTTACATGTTACTGTTACATGTTACCGTCATTACCGCATTACCATTGATTACGGTGTATCAGGATTAAACCTTAACCCTTTAAGCCCTGACGATGCACTGAAGCATCATTTTACATTCCTGACAACAGACTTTATTTTCTTGCAACAAAGGATTTCAGAAGATAAATTTCCATGAAACTGTTCTACGAATACATGGTAATTTTCTTTAATTTATCACCTACTTCCAGCCATCTTTATTCACTACAAGCCGAGAATTGCGACAGCAATTCGCGGCTTGTAGTGAATGAAGATGACAATGTAATGTCAGGCATGAAAGGGTTAAGGCGCTGAAATATTTTTATATAAACCAAGAGACCAAAGGGTTTTTCGATTTGAAATCACCATTAATGCCTTAGTCAGCTCTTTCCGCTTCATTTGAATTCCTATGTTATGGGTCCACGGCCATTATAAATATTATACAATTTCAGTGCGGGAACGACATTAGACGTCAGATTCTTACGTCTATAGACGTCAGTTTCTAACGTCTATAGGAAGGGATTAGAGATTAACTATTTTTCAAGTGTAATATGTTGAATTATAATTCAAACGCCCTGTTTTTCGAGGATGATGGCATTTTATAATGCATGCGTCGTTAGCAGTTAAAGGGTTGAACCCTTCCATGACTACAATCGTTTCTAATCATTTTATTACCCAGTTATTGAAAATGAACCAATCCAACAAGCAAAATAAAAAATACCCTTGTGTGAACATGCGTTTCTGTTACTATTTTACATAATTATATATTAAAGTGACTTGGGAGTATCTACCAATATATTCTACTCTCCAGCTGATGATAGCATAAACGAGTTGGTTTGATTGACTTTAAAATTTGAGTTGTTAGTGAAAAATGTTCAAAACAGTTCTACTAGGGAACTCATCAGATTATAGACGTCAGATTATGACATCAAAGTCAGATTTTTTTTTAATCGGCCGTAGACCGATAACATAGGTATGGAAATGAGGTGGAAAGAGCTAACTAAGAAATTTACAATGATTTCCAATTGATCAAACCCTTTGGTCTCCATTTCAGCGTTGTGAGGGTTAACCCTTTCAGGCCTGAGTTTACCATAGTCATCTTCATCCACTACAAGCCGCGAATTGCTGTCGCAATTCTCGACTTGTAGTGGATGAAGATGATTTGAAGTGGGTGAAAAATTAATGAAAATTGCCATGTGTTGGTAAACAAGCTTCATGGAAATTTTCATTTTAAAACCCCTAGTTGTTGGAAAATTAATTCTAATTTCAGGGATGTAAAATGATGCTTCAATGCACCGTGAGGGCTTAAAGGGTTAAAGACGGGGATTCATGGGGAATTTCTGGTTATACGAGATATGACCCCGGGTCCACCAACTGACTCTGCAATGACGTCCTGTACTTCAATCACGTTTAAGCTCACTGATCGGTTGAGGCTTGATCACGAGTTGAGATTCAAGACTAAATTTTGCCTTAACCCTAATCACCGCTAATAAAGACACTAGTCGTTTTTAACTTCTTTTATCAGCCGGTCAATTCACCGTCACCGGGAATGAAATTAGTATTTAAACATGTATCAAAATAGGCAAATGTTTGATCTCATATTAAACACATATGGGTAATTTCCACCTACTTTAAGATGTGGGTCGCGGTAGAAAGACACAACTTCAAGTGGGTGAAAATTGAAATTATTTAATTTAGCGCTTTGGGGGTTAAATCTGTTATATTCTGATTTAATGTTGGGCAGCGTCGCAGCCCACCAACCAGCCTTATGGTTTAACCCTTGAAGCACTGAATTAATTAAAAAAAAAACATCGCAACCAAATGGAAATTATCATAAATGTGTTCGTTAGCTCTTTCTGATTCATTTGAATACCTATGTTATATGTCTACGGCCATTAGAAATATTTCTACTACTACAGTGCGGGGATCGACTTTAGTCGTCAGAATCTGACGTCTACAAACGTCAGATTCTGACGACTTAACTCGATCCCCGCACTGTAATGTAATGTGTTTAATATTGATCTCAAAAAGGGTTCCCCCAACGAGCATCTTTTTATCAACAATAAAATCATGGGTAAAATGTACAAACTTACGACAAAGAGCCTTATATACAAAAAAATAACAACAAGTAACAAGTAGCAATATTTATTGCTGATGGTTCATTCCTAATTTTAATAGTCAAACATCTCAAGGAACGTATGTTTTTATTTATGCAAAATAATACAGTTACAATATGTACAAACAAATAAGTTTGAACTGATGGTAATTTTGTATACATATGTTGTGAATTTGCTGAGAAAAGTTTCATGGCATCATCTCATATTAAGTCCTAAATAATTGAAATGTTCACCCACTTGAAGTTGTGTCTCGCTACCGCGACACACAACTTCAAGTGGCTGAAAATTACTCACAATAATTTATTTTGTGACCAAACACTTCCAAAATTTAATGTTTAAACACTCATTTCATTCCTGATGACAGTGTTTTGATCGGCTCAAATAAAAAAAATGAAAACTATTATATAGTCGTGCGTAGTGGTTCAAGGGATAACTCTTCTCTTGCTACGTTAATTTACTTAAATTTTAACCCACTTGAAGTTGTGTCTCGCTACCGCGACCCACAACTTCAAGTGAAAATTACTCATATTTGTCTAATTTGAGCAAATATATTTCGAAAATCTTAATGTCTAAACATACATTTCATTCCCAATAACGGTGATCTGGTCGACAAATAAAACATATTAAAAACCATTCTGACCTCAGAGTATATGCAGCGGGGGTTTACCTGAGCGACAGCTATTTGTGGAGAATGATTAAAAACGACAAAAGTCGTGATCAGTATGATAAGGGTTAACCATTTAGCCGACTAAATTGACCGTTAGAATAATGTATTCATAGGATTTTAGTTTATTTTTATTTTTTTGATTTGTCGTCACAATGATGTTTTACAGCATAAAAATAAATAAATAGTTTACAAGCATTGCAGAATGTGCAGAATAAAACAAACTTATAAAAAAAATCAAATTGAAAAAAAAACTTTGGTTTTATGGTTTACATAGAAATTTCCGCGTGTTGAGGATAAAAAAATAACAATTCGGTTGATCTACACACCTTTTTTTAACCAACCATCTCAATGCACGTATGTTTAAGCTGATGTAACTGATAATAACTTTAATAAATAATAAATATATACAATAATTAAAACTGATTTAAAAAAAAATCATCTCATATCTACAATCCCAATATCATAGTCAACCATTTCAAAGCACGAATGTTTGAGCTGATGCAACTGATGTTACCTTTGATAATTAATATACATCGACGACAATTAAAGGGACCCCTTGGGATGAGACATTTTCAATGTTGTCAATTTTGAAAATTTATTTTTTATGAAGCTATATAGCCTACTGATCTTAACTGAAAATACGAAAAAGTCCAAAAACAATTTTAAAGCACTGAAAAAGAGTGAAATAGTTGTATTTCCAGGTCGTATATTGCCATGTAAACAAAACAAGTCAGCAATATTCAGCACTTTAGATCACATATTCCCACGTATCAGACGGTAAGATCAAACCAGTCGCCGCTAATTGGTGTTTCATTGTCAGGACACGGGAGGACCCACCTGCAGCACTGATTGTCTACCCAACGCTGGGCCGATGCCATCAGCATGTGGCCCAATGCTGTGAAAACATTCAATCCTCCTTCAGGTATGCAAATAGTTTGTTTAGGTTACTTCTGGTTTCATAGAAATGTTGATTAAAAATATTTGTAAAAATATGACAATTCTGAAAAAAATAAAAACATGATCCGTGGGATACACTACTTTGGTACGGAACTAAAAACGAAAATTGATGTCATCCCAAGGGGCTGCTTTAATATTATTTAAAAAAGAAAACAATGCCGTTTATATCTACACTCCTTCTGTCATAGTCAACCAACCATGCATGTTCGTTTGAACTAATTTTACATTTGTAGACATGTGAGATGAATTTGCTGAGATATATCTCAATGGATCATCTCATATAACATTTGAACGCTAAATAAAATAATAACTATAATCGTGCTTAGCGGTTTAAGAGTTTACAAGCAATATAATTATGCAATGTACTGAAGTCAAACAAACACTTGCGGAAACCACCAGCTCTGCGGTGATCTCTACGGAGAATACTTTCCACACGTAATAATATTGATTATTATCTTAACCCTTTCAATCCTGAATTTACAATAGTCATCTTCATCCACTACAAGCCGCGAATTGCTGCCGCAATTCACGACTTGTAGTAGATGAATATGACTTGATGTGGTTTAAAAATTAAAGAAAATTACCACGTATTGGTAAAACAGTTTCATGGAAATTTTCGTTCTAAAACCCTTAGTTGTAGGAAAATTAAGTCTGTTTTCAGGGATGTAAAATGATGCTTTAATGCATCATGGGGGCTTAAAGGGTTAATGTACATAATACTAGTTCACTAACATAACACAGAAAGGTATTGACAATATTACACAGTGCATGCAGCCTATGTGACAATAAAAATACAATACTGAACGGTAGTTGTAAATGTGATGCATTGCGAATAGACTATGTAATAATACAAACATGATACAGGACTGTAGCTGGAATAATTGTACAGTACTAATAGACTATGTAACAATACAAACTTAACACAGGACGGTACTAATTATTGTAGGCCTACTGTGAAAATAAATTATCTGATGATAAAAACAAAATATATGACGGAGTTTTTAAATAATTTCACATTGAAAATACATCATATGACATTAAAAACAAAATACAGGATGGTATTTCAAGTTCTGGCTCAGTGCAAATATACTCTATAACAATACATATTTAAAGCAGGACAGTTTTTGTTAGTATTGCACAGTGCATAATTTGTATAGATCTTTGTGACAATACAAACATAACAAAGGGCAACATAACAATAGTGAGCCGTTTTTGTGCAATAGGAATGGTATATGTGACAATATAAACGGAGCACGGGACGGTACGACTTAAATAAAGCATCGATATATCAGATTAAAAGAGGTTACAATAATCAGGTAATATGATATGAACGCTTCATGTCACAAAAGATTTGACATAAATAAAATCTCATGGTTCTAGGTTATAGAAACACGTAAACTCACTGATACAAAATATAGCATCAGCATCCATACATTAGGTTATTCACTGTGTCTAAATTAAATAAAAATAAAGGATTGAACAATTATTACAATTTAGCAAGGAGAAAGAAATGTGCATTTTACGGTGGCTGGTCTAGGACCATGATCTATTTCCGTATCATTGAATTACTGGTATATGGGTGGGCATACGTGGAACAAACATTTGCAAAACTACATTACATTGACAAAAAACATTATGGTCTTTAAATTATATGAGCTAACGTGTTAATTTCATAGAACAATACTGAACGGTATTTGTAAGTGTGATGCACCGCGAATAGATTATGTAATAACACAAACATGATACAGGACTGTAGCTGGGATAATTGTACAGTACTAATAGACTATGTAACAAAACAAACTCAACACAGGACGGTACTAATTATTGTAGGCCTACTGTGAAAATAAATTATCTGATGATAAAAACAAAATATATGACGGAGTTTTTAAATAATTTCACATTGAAAATACATCATATGACATTAAAAACAAAATACAGGATGGTAGGGGAGAGTGGGGCATATCCGCACACTGTGGTATGTCCACATGTCTCAGTATATTAAAATGTAGCGCCAGCTGGTGAATGATATGGTTTACATGATATACATTTCGCATGAGATACTTTTATTCAAGTTGTTTGAATTGGGTAGATATGATGTCTTGATTACTGGAAACAAAACATGATTTTAACGTCCGAGGAAGTTATTTTAATAGCTTGTGGTGAAGGCTCCAGCTATTTAGCTTTTTAAATGTACTGACAGACCAAGGTTCCCACATATGCTAAGTGATGTATATGATCAATGTGTGAAGTGAATATCGTCGTTCATTGCTGTCATGGCTGATAATGCAAGAATGATTGTCCAATACTGTATGGGGCATGTCCACCCTGGGCGAATATGCCCCTGTCCCAGTGCGGATATGCCCCATTGTGGGGCATATCCGCCCTGTGTGGACATGCCCCATGACACAAACACTAACCAGTGATTGATTAATTTGGTTAGTATTTATTATAAAATTATACAACTGCTAATATTAAATCAGGGTTTGCTTCCCACCTTGACTGCAGGGTAAAACGTTTGTGCACATGTTGACAATCTGATCTCAGTGTTGTTTCAATGTTGTGTCCGTATTATTACCCCCCCCCCCCCCCCTGGTAATGCCGCATGCATCGGATTATTGTTGTTTCAATCTCCGAAGCTGGGCCAGCATTGTAACAAAAACTTGTTCAATGTCTCATCTTTGATGAGCTACGTTTTGTACCTGCCTCTGGAGGCTAACATGGGATGTATGATAGCTCAATCCTGGTTTAATGTTAGCCCATCATCTACAACGCTCGGCCGCCATTAAACCAACATTAAATCAACGTCTTATGGCTTGGTGGGAGATCTGCTGGATACACACTAACAGTTTGGCCCGCTGGCCACTGACCACAGCCATCATCGCCGGTGCCCGCTGGCAGTCTGTCATCGGCCGTTGGACAAACATATCTGTAGGCCACCAGCGACACTCAGGCGGCAATCAAAGGGTGGCATTTCCATGCCACTGATGGACCATCGGTGACCCACCACTGTCAAACAATGTGGCTAATGAGCCATCGGCTATCAGCCTGACATACGTGTGGTAGGCCACCAGTGGCAAGCAGTTGCAGGTCATCGGTGGCCCAGGCCCATCACATTTCTATCTAGGATGGAGGTGGATGGTATGGCGCACACCACTGGCAGCAGTGGCTGCAGTCAGTGGGCCACCAGTGGCCAGTATAGGACAAAAACGAGCAGAGGTCTGATGAGGGCTGTGTTGGCAGAGTGTGAGATATCTGGTTGTAGAAGCCTATGCGGCTACAGTGTGTGTGTGGATCCCACATAGGGCCTGCACAATGAAGTGATCACACCCTGAACCTAAAGTCCTTTAGCATATTCCCCCTCCCCGGCTCTGCTTGGATTTAAACAAATTTACCTTGGCTGGCTCTCTGTTTTGTTGTCTTTACTTATATATATTAAAAAATATATATTATAGTGTTATTTTCAATGCTTTTCTGTGTGCCATTTCTTTTTTATTAAATCCAGGGCTTGTTTAATACCACTATGGGGTATATCCACCTCCCACTGTGGGGCATATCCACACACCCCATGTGGACATGCCCCTTGTGCGGGGCATGTCCGCATACCAACCTCAAATCATCATTTAGTGGAATGTGTTGATTCAATGAAATTTATCTGAGATTGGTCTAGAGAATTAACAAGGTATATTGTAAACTCATATTTACACAAGAGTATTTAATGTTTATTATTAATAATCCATTTGATATTAGACAAGTATGTTAGGTGTGTGGACATGCCCCACTCTCCCCTATTTCAAGTTCTGGCTCAGTGCAAATATACTCTATAACAATACATATTTAAAGCAGGACGGTTTTTGTTAGTATTGCACAGTGCATAATTTGTATAGATCTTTGTGACAATACAAACATAACAAAGGGCAACATAACAATAGTGAGCCGTTTTTGTGCAATAGGAATGGTATATGTGACAATATAAACGGAGCACGGGACGGTACGACTTAAATAAAGCATCGATATATCAGATTAAAAGAGGTTACAATAATCAGGTAATATGATATGAACGCTTCATGTCACAAAAGATTTGACATAAATAAAATCTCATGGTTCTTGGTTATAGAAACACGTAAACTCACTGATACAAAATATAGCATCAGCATCCATACATTAGGTTATTCACTGTGTCTAAATTACATAAAAATAAAGGATTGAACAATTATTACAATTTAGCAAGGAGAAAGAAATGTGCATTTTACGGTGGCTGGTTTAGGACCATGATCTATTTCCGTATCATTAAATTACTGGTATATGGGTGGGCAAACGTGGAACAAACATTTGAAAAACTACATTACATTGACAAAAAACATCATGGTCATAAAATTATATGAGCTACAGGTGTTTACTTTCATATTCATTCAACTTGAGATGTGAAGTTTGACAACAAAATGACCTGGTTTTATACAATGTATAAGTATAATAATTCTCATTCAAGTTTTGAACATATTAATTGTTGGGATATGTACTATTTTTCATTTCATGTCTTGTATTCAAAATATACAGTATATTGCATAAATGCGACGAGGGAGAATATAACTTAATGTATAATAACACACGCTACATCATTCTACAGATTATTATATGAATACTTTCATGTGGTGTAGATTATAACATGCAAACAACATATACAGAATTGAATGAATGGGGTTTTTTGACAACCTTTGTGCACTTATAGACTAAACTGTGCCAGGAGAACCTCCTGAGGAAGGTAAGATGAATATTAATTTAATTACTTAATATAATATGATTATTATGTAAGTAACATAGCTTAAACGCGACACAATATAATTGCACAAAACCTACATGTATTATATATGCAAGTTTTTATTAAAGAATAGGTAAAGTAATAATGCGTATAAGTTACTTAACCGACTAATTACATTACATTAAGTATCTATAGCAAATGCAGAATATCACCACAACAATTGCATAAATCGTTTGCTTTCAGATATATCGACCGTCTATGATGTAAAGTATGAGATTGAGTATCTATCCCAAATGACGAGTTTTTGCCACAGTTATTATCACCACAATATTGCCAAAGCGCTGGAAGCCTTTAGTATTCACCACGACCAATATTATCACTGCTCTCTTGATCATGTTATTGAAAGGGGGGTATTGCACCTGATAATTATTGCGGTTACAATATAAAGCGGGAATCTTAGCAGAGGAATTTATATCAAAATATCCCCAAAACATTCCACAAATTTCCTCAAAACCTTCTCCACCCCCTACCCCATTAGTCACCAAATGTTTGCCAAACGATCTCAAAACAATGACCTTATCTTATCATGGCCAAACGATCGCAAAATTCGCCAATTAGTCGCCGTTACCAAAACTTTTCGCTTATTAAATCGGTGATCATTTAGCGAAGAGATGGTGATTGTGCTTGAGATCGTTTTGCAAACATTTGTCGGTGAATTGGAGGAACTGTTCGGTAAGCAATTATTACGTGAATATATTCAGCGAGCATTCAGCGAGAACAAAAAATGCACATTTCCATAACTTAGGGAGAACGTTCAGCGAACGTTCGGTCAACAAGGAGAACGTTTGGCGAAAGAACGTTTGGCGGAAACTTGGGGAAAAATATTTGGGGAATTTACAAATTTGACATTCGCCAATGTCGCCGTATCAGTCATCAACTGCTCGCAACTTGCAAGCACACCATGTACATGTATTCTATCATTTATACATGTATTCTATACGTGTATCAGCTGGTGACAAATTTGTCGCAACAGTTGGTGACACATTTGTCGCCATGCATTGTCGCTAAATCTTCGCCGATTTTTTTGCAGCCAAACATTCGCCAACTTTACCAATTTGTTACCGTTTCGTGAGATCCCTGCTAGTTACAACTCCACCAAATTGTATTCTAAATAACGTTATATATACTGTGCATGAATTGTCATACTCCATGTCACTATTCTTACCGTGAGATATACATTGGTATCAGCGATCGGGTTACTATTTGGACGGCAATTTATGGCTAATAAATCATGCCAATGCTGACAGTAACAGCTGACTAGATCTCATGGGCGGATGCGAGATTTGATAAATAGCAGGGTAAAGTTTTATAGAAGGCATTGAAAACCGAAATTGACCCGACTTTGGGAACACATGCCATGAATTTGGAAATAGTCTGCCGGTTGGGAGGAGGAATGGTATTATGCTCCTAAACCCCCTCTAGGGTCGCCACTGGATGTGCATCAGCGAAGCGGTCAATGGTGGGGGATCATTGTGGTAGTCGTCAGAGAATCTGGGGTCATAGCTTTCAGGTTGTGAGATAGGACCATGTTGTGGTAAAGAATGAGCTGGAACAGGTGGTATAGATATGGGACCATAAAGACGCCCAATATCAGAGTGTGTATCACTATCAGGCCTTGAATCACTTGACGTAGGGCGTGTAGCATGCTGCTCAGCTCCTCGTGGAAAAATAGCCATTGCTCCACCTGGCTCATTGGTTGATTCGTTCGCTGTAGTATCATAGGTTCTTGGTGGAGCATTTGCACAGACTCCACCTTGTTGAGAGTTGGCTCCAGTTCCATCAAGTCGGTCAGGTAATTCTAGAGTTGTATGTGTTAAAGCATCTGCCTCTGCCGCGGCTTGTGCTCCATGGGATGTCTGACATGTGGCTACCATTCGCTGGGTTGGCTCTTCAGCGTTTTCTGCTCCACGAGCTGTCTCACCTGTGCCTTGTCTTTCATCAGATGACACATATGAGGCGCGTACTCCATGAAGTAGGTCAGAGTCGGCTTGTGCTTCTTGATAAGGTGCAGGAATGAATTGTGTTGAATGTGCTGGCTCATCAATAACTTGTAGTCCATAGCGTGTCTCATTGATGGCTTCTTCTCTATCATATGGCTCAGGGTTGGCTTGTAATGAATTAATTGACCCATACACAGCTCCTGATTGAACGGCGACATGTGTTGAGAACGCTGTGATTTGTTCTTCCTCACCAACTTCCTCGACGCTATCGTGTGATTCTATGGTTTGAGCAGCTCCAGCATGTGCTCCTATATTTTGCAATTTGCTTGGTTGTCTTTCTGTCTCACCACGCTTATGTTTTCGCATGTCATCCATTAATACATGCTCTTCTGGAAAATGTATAATTAGTGTTTGTCTCCCTTTGAGCCAAATTCTTACTTTTAAGATTCCATAAACCAGTAGACCTAGTACACACGCTAGTGAACCACCTGTTACTAGGAGCCATACCCACCACGGCATGCCATCAGCTGAAACAACGACATCAACAATACCGCGAGGTAAATGCAAACAGCTTATTTTTACTACTTGCTTTTGTATAGCCAAATAAGCACTGAACACAACATTTTACCGTATACTTGCACCACACCAAGATCACCACAACAAAGCGGATTGCACTAATCATCTTATCTCTATCTAATCTCTTTTGGCCTGTCATCTAAATGAGATTAACCCTTTCACTACCATACATGACGGAAATTTCCGTCGTCATTCGTCAATGAACGTAAACATAAAATGACACAAATTTTCGTCAAATATATACTACATTTATGTATTTTTCGTCATTTGAAGCTGGAAATTGCGTTAGCAATTTCAGCTTCAAATGACGAAAAATAGCACTCCTACACCAGTATATCTGGATTCTGGCATGCACCCCGGCCTGGAAGTCAAAGGGTTAAAACCTCTTTTTGTAGAAATAAAAACAATTGATGTATTTCAATCAGAAGTTTGCTTAAATAGAAAACTGTGGGCGTGGACTCTGTTAAGGTATCAATAACATTTACTCTTCTGATTGCAAGACATGTCAAGAGCTTGCTGATATTGTTGTCTAATACGAAATTGCTTAGATTAATATTTTTTTAAATATTATTAATATCCGCGAAAAATCAAACAAAAGAAGAAACTTAGAAACACATGTAAAAAAGCAAAAATATATAAATTTGATAAATTAAGACACCAGAAAAACATTGACTCACGTGTGAACATAAGCAAAATAATGTTTGTTATGATTTCAAATATGTGACCTATCTGCACCTAATCAACATGACAAAAATACCAAAAATAATATATAGCTAAATTTGGCAGAAAATACAAAATACTTACATTTAGCAGAAATACAAAAAAATATATCTTAATTTAGAATAAACGTCAAAAATGAAATGAACTGGGCCAGGAGAGCCTCCTGAGGATGATAAGATGAATGAGATGACACTGTGACTGTCCTTCAGACACAGGATTGGAAATTCGAGCCCTGGTGGTCTCAGGTTGAGCACGCTACCTCTTGAAAATATACTTCAAAAATAAAATATACCTAAATTTAGCAGAAACGCCAGAAATAAAATATACCATTTTAGTGTCAATTTTAGTTTTATTGAATAAATATATAAATAATATGGTTATCTACACGTAGAATGCATACTTCTTATTGAAAAAATTTGGACTGATTTATTTCATTTTTTGCTTTTTTATACAATAATGAAAAAAACATAGGAAGAGAGGGGGTAAAATTTCGGCTTTAAGGGCTCTCAATTTTTCATAGCAAATGTATTTTAAAAGGTGTAAAAATTCCATAATTTTTATGGTTTGAATTTCGATGATCCCAAACTAAACGGTTTTGACCAAAGAAATAATCCAGCTGTTTCTTTCACATCATCATGATTATAGAAAAATCTCGTGTTCTAAAAAATGGGCGATGTGACTGATTTCTATACAAATGGGTCACATGTTATGAAATCATATTATCACAGTAGCATATTTTAAAATATTGTTAAACACAAAAAATTTAAATATTATAAAATTGTTTTATTGAAGATAAATACATATAATGTTTATGTATCAAACGCGATATATCGATCTAATGTTGATCTAATGTTGGTCCATCGCCTGCGACGCTGGGCCAACAGTAAACCAACATCGGTTCAATGCCTCGTGTTTGCAGTGGCCTTACCTTGTGTATTAGAGGTTTCTGTTGTTGTTGTTGTTGTTGTTGTTGTTGTAGACATGAGTTTCAAGGTTTCTAATGCATCATGGCCTGTTGAGGAAAATCATATATAGAACTATGTAGCTATGGAGATGTATTCATATATTCATAACTATCTAGCTATATAAATTCAGATATGTACTAACTTCAACCCGTGATAAGCCACGAACATATTTATTATGATCACAATTGCGAATCAATGTTACTCTAATCCTCGAAGCGCAAAATTAAATATCTTAAATCCCCCCACTTGAAGTTGTTTCTCGCTACCGCAACCCACAACTTCAAGTGAGTGAAAACTAGCCATATTCGTTTAATTTGAGACAAAATGATTGAAAAACTTGAAGGTTAAAAACTCATTCCGTTCCCAACAACTGTGATTTAAACGGCTACTGTACTGTACACCGTTCTCTAGCTCATGGACGTATATCATTATGTGAAATAGTCTATATATATTTGGTTGTGATGTGTGTGAAAAACAGCCCCATTTCGACACAAAACACATCTCGCAGGAATTTGTAATATAGTGCATTCTCCAGATTTGATGTAGTGCTGTGTTGTCCCTATACAATCAATGGTGGGAGGTATATTGGGTGGCTGGAAGTAATAATTTGCCCATCGTGAACGTTGAAATACCTTATATTATCGTGTAGATTATAGTATAGATGTATATATAGCTACTTACATTCACACAAGTGGCAGTAGTTATTGAAGATATATCTTCGACAGTTGTTGCAAGGATAACATTCTCGTATGCTTTCATGACAGAATTGAAATGTAGCGTTACACAAAAGGAAAGGACCACAGTCAACCATCACGTCTGATATCGCTGGACACGCAGCAGGCCACATCCTAAAACAGTAGAGAAATCCACGCTTTGCCATTTCATTTTGATCAACGGATGTGAGCCATGCAACATATAATAACTCATTACAAATAAGTCAATCACAAGCCACGTGTCTGGTAGCCTTTTGTGTGTGGATAAGTCACATACTTTGAGTACGTTGAACGAAGTTGGGCATGTCCGACTTCTTTTAGCGCTCTCCGTGCGCACATGTAGACACATAGCATTGATCCGGCATGTTCCACCAATCTCCCACGAGCGAGTAACGAATGCAGACACACGCCCGCCAAACGATTACGCTGTGCTCAATTTACAGTACATGAGCCATGTGTTGTCTATTATAAAGCGTGACTTAGCTTTTAAATGAACAAATTAGTGAAAATCAGCAACACCTTGCATGCACCTAGGTCTTTAAAACGCGTGTAGGCCTACCTAGTCATAATGCATTATACAATTTATGCTCGCTGCAAGTTAAAAGCATGCAAGCTGTACGCTGCTGGTCATTCTGTGCTGCTCACATATTTATTATTGCGTGAAAGGGTGTATCTGCCACTTTACAAAATGGCAGATACACCCTTTCATATCCAAGATAATTATGTATAGCTGAGTATAATAATATTTAATATTAATACTGTTGGTGTTGGTCAATTGGTGTTACCCACATACCTATTATTGCGTCCCCTTGGATATAAAAGGGTGTATCCGCCACTTTACAAAGTGGCAGTTACACCCTTTCATATCCAAGATAATTATGTATAGCTGAGTATAATAATATTTAATATTAATACTGTTGGTGTTGGTCAATTTGTGTTACCCACATACCTATTATTGCGTCCCCTTGGATATAAAAGGGTGTATCTGCCACTTTACAAAGTGGCAGTTACACCCTTTCATATCCAAGATAATTATGTATAACTAAGTATAATAATATTTAATATTAATACTGTTGGTGTTGGTCAATTTGTGTTACCCACATACCTATTATTGCGTCCCCTTGGATATAAAAGGGTGTATCTGCCACTTTACAAAGTGGCAGTTACACCCTTTTATATCCAAGATAATTATGTATAACTAAGTATAATAATATTTAATATTAATACTGAATAAGTCTATATTTGTCACAGGTGCGGACAACGGCGGATTGTGAAATTTGCCCTTCTTGAGCGTCATCAAGTCATGGGTGGGGGCCCTCGTGCAGTGGTTAAAGATGCCTGCTTGCAAAGTCGGAAATCGCGGGTTCGAACGCCACTCTGGCCTTCAAGTTTCAAAGAAACAAAATGTTTTTTCTCCGCTCACTTGTAAAGATTCAATATTGTGGGGAGCCTCCGTGACCGAGAGGTAGCGTGCTCAGCCTCAGACCTGCCAGGGCGCGAGTTTCGAATCCTGTGTCTGGAGGGCAGTATCATTACATTCATCTCACCATATAATACTCAGAAGGTTTTCCTGGCCCAGTTTAGCCTATATGTGCATGAAAAAATTCATTTGATTTTCATTTCACGAAAGAGAAAAATGAAGTTTACGAAAATGTAAAAATATCCGTAGAATCGACCACCTGATAAAACAAATCCACCCGTAGAATTTAAAAACATGAACAAATCCGTAGAATAAGTAACAAGAAATTTATTTGAAGAAAAAAAAATGTGGCGATGGGATTTCATATGAAACTTTAAGTATCTTCAAATACTTAGGACTAAAAACAAAAAACATAAGCACTGATAAGTAGGCCTATAATTGTTAAATCTGTTTACTAAATTAAGTTCATATGACAATCCTTATTTCACAGAGCATTCAATATCATTCAATCGATTAATTTCAGCGGCAGATAAAGTAGAAGCACGAAAGCCAACAGAAAAATGTAGATCTGTAATCATCATATCATGATAAACAAGTAATACAAAAAACCTAAACAGTCAGCTTAAGTACAATATTTGAAGAATAATTGGAAGGATAAATGGTAAACATATTCAATAGCTTTTGAATAAAAAAAGGAAGAGAATATGTTAGCATATATTGTCACAAAAAATTATTATGCAGTGAATAAAAAAACCCAACTAATTCAACCACCATTTGAAAACCCCATTTGTGGGCATTCAAATGGCAGTTTTTGCTAGCTTTTATTGTCACAAAAAATTAATATGCGATGAACAAAAAACCCTAACTAATTCAACCTCCATTTGAAAACCCCATTGATGGGCATTCAAATGGCAGTTGCTGGACTTCCATGACCACAACAAACTCAAGATTCAATGTTGGTGTAGTGTGGTCGCTAACGGTGGCCAAACGTAACTGCAGCATTGGGTCAAGGTTGCATCTATGTTGGGTATAACTGCCGCACAAATAAACAACTACGTTGTTTCAACGTCGTGTCTTATGTATGATCCAGATGCAGACAGCTGTCGTTTGTTGTTATTCGCTCAGTGATGATAGACTGTTGGCAGGTGACGTCAATGTAAGGACAGTAGTAGTAGTAGTATTTTATTTTGTTTTTTTAAGGCCTTGGGCCCATAGTACAAAACAATCTCACATGTTATATACATACATAATATGCATTACATATTCAAAATAATTTACATTACACATTTGTGTAGGACAAATCAATACATCATTACATATTTGCTAAGTTCATCATGTTAATACTTCTGAGTTTCTCTGCATGATATACAAATGAAGCTAATTTTTTGTTTTATTTTCGTCTGTTTCTTTTAGTATGTCTATAAAATTGCTGTAAGATGTATTCTGTATAAATAAATAATTCGATCGCAAATCTGTATAAGCAGGACACAGCATTAAGAAATGATATTCATCTTCTAAAACAATAATATCTAATTCTTTACAGAAAACGCACAATCTATCTGCCATTAACATATTTTTATGTCGTCCTACCTCAATTTGTAACATATGACTGGAACATCTTAACCTAGATAGTGCCTGTCTATGTAACTTAATAATTTTTAAATTCAAATACCTTTCTGGTTCAAATTCTCTTTTAAATGTTGAATAAATTGCTAATTTACTTGTATTTCCAATGTCGGTAAACCATGTATTCTTAAAATGTTCCTGTAGTTTTGTTTTAAAAATTTCCATAAAAACATCTACATCACCAACACCTTGACTAATCCACACAAAACTAAAACCATATCTTTCCAACAGACATCTAATATGAGACGCCCAGGTTATTCTACCCCTCTCATCCAAAACTTTCAACATCGAATAACAAACCTTGGGGTATCGGTGATCAGTCATACATAAAATTTTAAACCAATATTTAATACAGCGAGAATAATAATACAATGCTACAGGGTACTTTCCTACTTCTCCCATTATTGCTTGCTTAGGTGTGCACGAGCCTACACCTAAAATACGTCTGTAAAAAGTGATTTGAACGGTCTCAATACTCTCACAATATTCATACCCCCATATCTCTGCTCCATATAGTAGTATGGGTAACACAATTTTATCAAATAATTCACAGTTTATATTTACAGGTAAACCTCCACATCGTTTGTTATACATATACAATAGTCCTAGCGCTTTATTTGCTTGGGAGGCTAAAGTTTTCCTGGCCACTGACCAGTTTAACTTTGGAGTAAAAATTAGTCCTAAATATTTATACATGGAGACAACTTCAATTTCTTTCCCTTTAAAGTACCATTTTTCAATGTTTTTCACAATACCACCTCTTCTGAACACAACTAATTTAGATTTTGTCATATTTAATAATAATCCCCAAAGATCACAAAACCGTTCAATTTCATTTATAATTCTCTGTAATCTTCCGACTGAGTCGCCACCAGTAGCTATGTCATCCGCGTACAATAAAATTTTAATGTCTGTGAAATCTTCGTTAACAAATGTACCTTCACATCCTGAATCTTTCAACATTTGTACTAATTCACCGATATAAAAAGAAAAAAGAAATGGACTTAGCATGCAACCCTGTCGGGTTCCAATAGTACAATTGAAAAACTCTGTGAGCCCTTGTTTTGTCTTAACACAGGCTTTCATTTTACTGTACATATCTCTTAATACGTTCAATGTTCGACCATGAATACCACTCTTAATTAATTTATACCATAAAAGAGAATGAGGAATCATATCAAAAGCTTTTGAGAAATCAATAAATAGGACATAATATCGGCCTTTTTCTTTTGATATATATTTTTGTACCAGTGATTGTAACGTAAACATGTTATCTATCGTGCTATACCCTTTTTTATAGCCTGCCTGCTCCTCGTACTGTAACCCGTTGTCCTCTTCCCATCGTACAAACCGATTTTTTAATATTTTAGTAAAGATTTTCCCCACAATAGATAATAACGATATACCTCTATAATTTGATGGATCTGTCGGGCATCCTTTTTTATAAATAGGACATAATACTGACTCAGTCCATCTAGACGGGTATACACCTGTTTTTAAAATATTATTAAATAAAGCACAGATATATCGGACTAAAACATGTTTAGAAGATTTTAACATTTCTACAAGAACGTTGTCGATACCAGCAGCTTTACCACCTGACATATCTAGAATACAATTACATACCTCACTGTTTGTAACATAATCATCTAATAAATCACACTTTTCATTTTGACATACGTCACATTCGTCATCATGAATTTCTAAATACTCGTTTACATTTTTACAAAACTGAGGATTAACATTCGGCTTCTGATTTAATAAACCTTTAAAATATTCCATCCAAGCACTTGGTGCCACATCATTATCTGAGCTAGTTTTGTTAAGTTTACATGTATTTATCTGTTTTATAATATTCCAAAATTTAGCTGGATTATTTAACGATTCCTGTAGTACATGCCTAATTTTTATCTTCTCCTCATACTTTTTATCTCTACAGCATCCCTTAAAAACGTTTTTAGCTAATTTGTATTCTTGTAAATCATCAATGTTTTTACTATGTCTATACTTATTTAGACATCTATTTTTATTTCGCTTTTTATCCTCAAATTCTATGTCCCACCACACAGGCTGATTTAACGTACTTATAGACATGCTATTTTTAGCATTACCTCTGCCATTACGCTTACCAACTTTCATTTTATCAGCTGCTCTTAGTAATGTTTCTGTAAATATTTCGACTGCTTCGTCGACACGATCTTCTCCAAGCATATTATCAAATTTACTAAGCATAGTTTCGCTAGTCTGATCACATAAAATATTCAAAAACTCTGGCTCCTCATTTGGTTGCCACTCAAACCTGAGAGGTTTTATAAGTTTAACATCCTCTTTATCTTTTTCAGTTGACTCTTTTAGCATTATCATTAATTCTAAAGTCACAACAAGTGGAAAATGGTTGCTGATATCAATATGCATTATTTCAAACTGTTTTATTTTATCAAATGTGCTCTCTTCTACGGCAATATAATCTATCACACTTTGCCCCTGAGAGCATATATAAGTAAAATCTCCTGGAATGTCTTTACCTTTCCTGCCATTTAAAACATATATTCCAATTTCTTTGCATAATTCTAAAAATGTGCGTCCAAATTTGTTTACAATTTCATCTTTTGATCTCCTGACTGTTGAAAAATTTGATACATTATACCAATGTACATTTGGTAAATACTTTACATTGTCATCAATTATATAATCTAATTCATTTCTAATCCTAGCATTCATGTCACCAGCAATCAATAACTTATGATTCGAATACATTATTTTTATGTCGATTAGTGTATTTCTCAATATTTCAATACCGTTTGTTTCATCACTGTACCAATTCGAGCCATCTGGTGGAACATAAATAAACAGACAAATATAATTTTCTGACATAAAGTAAGTTCCGTCCAATGTAAATACAATACCTAGCGAAAAGTCATCACAAATTCGACATACACCTGGCAGTATAGTGTTTGAGATATACACAGCAACACCTCCCGACGGTCGCCCGTATTGGCTGAGCTTTTTAGCGTTTAACGTTTCACATGAATAGCCACCACACAGTGATTTGACAACATCACCGTTCACGTCCCATGTCTCATAAAGTGCAGTGATATCATTACTCGCAATCACATCTGTTACATCTTTAATAAATTCAGATTTAATATGTCCGTCAATATTCCATGAACAAATTGATAATGGGCGGCCTCTGTCCTAGTCGGCTGTAGTATTTGGTGCATCATCATCACGTTTATTTTCATTTGCGTCCGTGAGTTTATCGTCAAAATTTCTAATCTGACATTTTACATCGCCAATCACGTCGTCATAGACATATATATTTCGCCGGTTATTGTCATTTACCACCACAAGTTTATCGAATGACAAATAAGCGTTTAGATCGTTGTTCCGAGCGTTTGTCAATGTTGCTTTCAGCTTACCTCGAGCAAGTTTCACATTGTCACAATAATCTTCCATGAAGTAAAAACCGTGTGGTTTTATTTCTTTAGCTTTCTTAATAATGTTCATTTTTTCTTTCCAGAAAGATAACTTTATTATCATGTCTCTCGGAGCTCCGATTGGTGCATTTCGATTTCGTGGCAGTCTATGAGCCCTCTCGATTGACATTTCATCAACGTTCATTTCCAGTTTACGTTGCAGACACTCTCTGACCGCCTGTTCACAATCATCCCAAGATTCTTTATCTTCTGTTTCTCTATCAGCCATTTTGTATCATACGACGTGTTTGTAGCAAGGGTCGCCTGTCTTCCTATTTATTTCGTCGCCTCGGAGCTAAAGGATCCTATCTGCCACTCTAACGAGTGTCAGATAGGATCCCTTAGCTCCGAGGCGACGATTTAGATATAGGCCTACTAGTTAGCATGATGAAATCTTCGCGTGCGTGATGAATTAGCTTTTCCGCTGCTGATCGCGAAATTCACAACAATTGTGTGATTTAAAGTAGCCGTATGGTCTTACAGTGAAGCAACTCCGGGATGGTTGCCATGGAGATTGCAACTTCCGCAAAAGTCCACAAACCTCACTGCACAGTGGCGTTCGCTTATCAACCTAGCTAGAGATCAGTTCGTTTCCAGGTTGACACACGCCACAAAAATCCGTAGAATGATAGATCCTGGGGACGCTGTACTGACCCAGCAAACACGAGACATCGACCCAATATTGGACCAATACTGATTCACCGTCAACGACGCTGGCCCTACATTGACCCAACATTGGGTCGATGTATCGTGATTGCTGGGAACGGATGATCGGCTGGTTCAGTGGGAGCTAAGCGCCGGCCGTGTGCGACATCATGTGTGACTATTACGTGGTTATATCTGGCTACTGTAGATCTGGTAATAGTCGCGAGGTTGTAATTTTCGCGAATTTCACGAGGAGGAAAAATTCGCGAATTTAAGAAATTCGCGAAAATTATTATTATAATAGCGCTACTAAGACAAATTACAATTCGCAAAAAATTAGCAAGAGAAACCTTGTATTACATGTTTGTATTTGTTTCAATTGCAAAATAAAATATGTTTATACAAAAAAATTAAAATTCGCGAATTCTAAACTTTGTGAAAAGTCCCAAAGTCAGAAATTCCCAACATTTGAACACGCGAAAATGACCAGATCTACAGTATATCTATGCTGCATGGACATGTATGTGATTTGTATGGATCTATACTGATTACCCTTAGAGCACTGATGTCAACTACGCTAGATATTCTGTGTTTTTATTAGCACCTGTATAACCCCTGATAGCCAGTTGTTAATATTAAAATATGCCTTCAATCTTGAAACACTGATAATACCAGAAATTTTAGTACACTAAAGAATCTCTGATAATACTGGGACTCAAATTTTCACAAATCAAATACATTTCCAGTCACTTGAAGTTGTGTGTCGCGGTAGCGAGACACAACTTCAAGTGACTGGAAATTTAAATTGAATAGTTCAGTGCTCTAAGGGTTAGTCTGAAGTGTGACGTGGTTATATCTACGCTATATTAACATATATTAGGAATTGTCTGGATCTATTCTGATTAATCCCACTCACTTGTTGATGTCTGCCTGTACTCTCCAGATCAGGAACAGAAAACACACGTTGATAATGTGTTCTGCTGTTGACGTTGCGGTCGTTGCCATTGCTCCAGATTTAGAGGGACTATCGATTATGGAAATTTTGTCTTATTTTTAACGAAAATCAAATGGCTGTCATGAACTCATCTTCACCTGATCAAAGTAACATGTGATCATACCGGCTCACTCTGCCGACTCACGACACATGATAACCATGGTTATAGCCTATAGCCGGCTACTCGTGAAATTGGTCCAAAATTGGTTCACCTCTGGCCCACCGTCTGTAACGTTGGCCCATCATTAGCCAACCACTGGTTCAACGTCTCTTGTTTGCTAGTTAGGATAGCTGTTAGCCATATCGTCCTCTTCGAGGCCGTGTATTGATGTATTTGCCTTACCCGAAAAATTCAACATGGCGGTGACTGAGAGCGATCTTGACCCCAAGGTCTATAACTTTTTAATGACTGTGCGACCTGCCAGCTGAGCATGCGGGCATATATAACTGAAATATTACTGATTCTAAAAAAATATTTTCGCCCTGATTATTCGGGGAGGAGTTTTAGATATGACCGTCCAAAGAAATGTACAACGATTTTGTACGGGGTCAATCTGTGCCTGAACGAGCTAGCTAGATGCGTGGTTATACGCTGGTTATGTCCCATGGTTAGTCCACACAAACGGGCGGGGGCCCTAGGGTAGTGGTTAGCACCGCTGCCTTTCACGCCAGAGTCCGGGGTTCGGTTCCCGGTCTCGGCGGTTTGAAAGAAACAAAATTGTTACTTCCCCATCCACGTGTGAAAGTTAGCATTGTGGGGAGTTTCGTGACCGAAAGGTAGCGTGCTCGGCCTCAGACCGCCAGGGCTCGAATTTCTAATCCTGTGTCTGGAGGACAGTGTCATCTCTGAAATCATCTCACCATCCTCAGGAGGTTCTCCTGGCCCAGTTTAGCCCATATGTGCACAAAGGTGGCCTAAAGCCCGATTCATTTCATTTTTAGTCCACACAAACACATGTCATCAACCCAATGCCGGTATGTTGCTGGCCCGCCGTCTGTGATGCTGGCCCAACATAAATCATCATTTGGTCAACGTCCCGTGTTTCCTGGGTAGCTATATACTGTGTGGTTTAGTTATTGATAGTATTACTATCCATACTAAAGTTAACCCTTTAAGCCCTCACGATGCATTGAAGCATCATTTCACATCCCTGAAAACTGACTTAATTTTCCTACAATGAAGGGTTTTAGAACGAACATTTCCATGCAACTGGTTTACATATACATGGTAATTTTGTTTGATTTTTAAACCCCATCAAATCATCTTCATGCACTTCAAGTCGAGAATTGCGACAGCAATTCGCGGCTTGTAGTGGATGAAGATGACGATGGTAAATTCAGGCTTGAAAGGGTTAAACAGTCAACAGCAAACTTGTGTGTTTATGGTGATTTAGGAGAATATCCAATAGATCAAAAAATAATATGTAAAACAATTAAATATTGCATAAGAATTGTAAATCTACCGGAAGATAATATTGTTAAGCAAATGTATACAGTCCTAGAGGGCCTGCATCACATTGGTCATAAAACATGGGTATCTCAAGTAAAATATATTATGGAAAAGGCTGTACTTGCAGAACTGTGGACAGATGTTCCTCCAAAAAAACCTCTTTCTATATATATACGTCATCATCTTGAATCTATATTCAGACAGCATTGGCTAGATGAGATCAATAATTCTGTTAAGAATTCTAAGCTTCGACTTTATAAAGAAATTAAATACACATTTATGCCAGAACTCTACCTTTTCTTTAACATTCCAAAATTTCGCTATGCAATTTCAAGGCTACGCCTTAGTTCTCATCACTTAGAAATTGAAACCGGTAGATATACCCGGCCTTTAACATCAGCCAATCAGCGATTTTGTGCATATCATTTTCTTACAGAATGTGTGTCTCATTTTATTTGATGAAATTACGAAAAAATTCCCTGATTCAGTCAAATAAGGAAAAAAAATTCTCAATCCTCACCTAGCAAAATATGAATGTATTGCTTTCATTAGGAAAATTTATTGTTAAAGCATGGGGTTAAATATTAACTGTGTAAATTTAGATAAGAAACAGATGTAAATGCTGGGATTCCATTCCGTACTAGTTTGCATTCCTGACATAAGTGCAAGCTTGAATCAAATTAAAAATATATATATCTGTTTAAACTGGACTTCTCCAAAAAAAATTTGTGATATTAATGAATTTTGGTAAATATTCCTGTGCGGAATACTGAACACTTCAAAATGTGCTTATAAGTGCTTCTACTGAAATGAAATGAGATTATTAGTCTTAGAATGTATTTTTATTATAGGCCTAGGTCTACATAAAATCTATACATATTTGTTGTCTAATGTGTAAAAGGTATATTTTCATAACCATATACTTCTATGCATTTTTATTATGAATATTCTTTGATACCATAGACTACCTTTTATTTTTATAACACTGACATTTATATCATACTGATTCTTTTTGTCAATAAAAGTATTATTATTATACTATGATTGCTGGCACTCTCAGGAGTCAGGATTACTTCGTTTCATTTTAAATGTACTTTCATCGGTATACCTTACACTATTTTAAACATGTATAGGCCTAAGGTGTTGACGGAACAGTAAGAAATATCGCTGTTCCGCCAATAAGACACCACATATGTTGTGGTATCTATGGCCACATCACCTAATATCGCTTAAACCATAGGCACTCCCTTCACACACTCACCCCTCCCCCTTTGTTTGTTTGCTCGTTTGTCATTTAATTTGCTTGTTTGTGTGTCTGTCTTTTTAGTTGTTTGTTTGTCTGTTTGTTTTTTTACTTTGTTTGTTTGTTTGTTTGTTTGTCTGTTTGTTTTTTTACTTTGTTTGTTTGTTTGTTTGTTTGTTTGTTTGTTTGTTTGTTTGTTTGTTTGTCTGTTTGTTTGTTTGTTTGTTTGTTTGTTTGTTTGTTTGTTTGTTTGTTTGTTTGTTTGTTTGTTTGTTTGTTTGTTTGTTTGTTTGTTTGTTTGTTTGTTTGTTTGTTTGTTTGTTTGTTTGTTTGTTTGTTTGTTTGTTTGTTTGTTTGTTTGTTTGTTTGTTTGTTTGTTTGTTTGTTTGTTTTTTCTTTCTTTCTTTCTTTTTGTCTGTCTGTCTGCCTGTCGGTCCGTCCGTCCGTTTGTTTTGGTTGTTTTTTTTTTTTTTCTGACGAAAACGTAATAATGTGAAAAACGCTCGCGAAAATCCCAGCACACACAAAACGTTGACTCAATGCTGATATTGTTGAACCACCCCTACAGCATTAACTCAGCATTGGGTCAACGTGTGTTTGCTGGGATCCTCCTCCTATTTCATTCAACACTTTTGTTCGCTGGTAGAAGTTGTAGGTTGTTGCATGAAAGTAGTGTTGTTCTTCCACCAATCAGAGACCACATCTTATGATTGTCAGTGGTGTACGTGCGAACAACATGCATTCAACCTGGCACAAACATTTTTTTTCATATTTGATAAAATAGCAGGCTAGTTACTAGTTATTGGACAAGGCCTGTTAATAAATATAGGGTTCTAATAGTTTTAACGTTACAAATGTCCTCATAGTGTAAGACAATTATGGTAGCCAATATAGTATTACGTTTACACTTTACATCCCTGGATGTATTTGTCTCATTTCCTATCACTCGGAACTGTGAATTTCTGCTGCCATACCCACCCCAAAGTGAATGAAATTTACCCAATAGCACATAAACATCTGAGATTAATAATAAGTATATGAAGTGAAAGCGTAAAACTATATATTTTATATTATACCATCTTAAATTGAAGGAATTATAATATATTTGTACACCACATGAACTACTACCCCACGTAGTGTGTAGATGCGACAAGGGTGCTTAACTCTTTCATTAGTCAGAATCTGACGCCTATGGACGTCATATTCTGACGTTCAAAGTCGATACCCGGACTGAAATAATTAAACAAATTATAGTGACCGCGTAGTCTCAAAACATAGGTATTCAAATAAAATACATTTATAATGATTTCTAATTGAGAAAACCTTTGGTCTCCATGTTTTATACAAAAATATTTCAGCGTTGTAGAGGTTAAAGGGTTAGCCTTAATAATATGTGCGGTCTGATAATCACATGTCGAAGGTTATACGTCTGAAGGTCGTAAGTAGTTTTTTGATAGTTGTGCTGAGGAAAATTTGTTGGATGTCATTTATTGAGGATTTTTAGTAGAATGCTCAAAACTACACATGAACATTGAATTGATTACAGGAAATAATATAAATTATATGTGGTTTACGAACTTTTCACTCAAATTATGTCTGATGTTCTGATAGATATGGCTTCTTGTTACAAATGTCGTATAGCAATTCAAATTATTAAGTAGGACACTATCAGCGAGGTTTGTGTTTCATTTCCATTACATATTTATACTAAAATCTGATTCAAGTCTTTTTTCACAAAATCAGATTCCATTCTATAGAGTTTTAGCTTCTGACGAGTGGTAGGTCTAGGCCTATTTCAGCTGGGCAAAATATTTTTTTGCAAGAGACCAAAAACCCCTTCTGCTTACGACCTTCTGGCTCATAAAATAAATTTAGTACAATATTTTTTATTATGAACATCTGAGTGATCGATTATCCGATTTCTTGTTGATTGCCTAATCTAGATACCTGGTGAGACTCACTGAATTTAGGGGTGGAATAGATAAATGTTTTGCTACTGAAGTTTAAATCGTCATTGGGACTGTCAAAATATTTCACAATTCAACAGTTGTCCAGTAGCATATCCACCTATTGTTATAGTCCAAGTTGATTCATCGATTCCTGCTCAATTAGTACAGATAGACATTCTGGTTTTATTTTCAGGCCAGCACCACGTAGCCTTTCCATGATGAGCCTATGGTGGTAAGCGTGCTCTGCAGCATTTCTGCCCTAGATGTAGACAAAGCAGCACTTACCGATCAGTCCATGTAGCACCCTGTCCATGGTTTGTTAGAAGATGGCTGGTGTGCTGGCCAGTCCAAACGGCATCCGTTTGAACTCGAACAAGCTGTTTTATGTCGGCCCTCTGGGGCTATACTACTGGAGTCTGCCAGTAGCCATTTTTGAACTTTAAAGTTGAGCATAGATTGCCAAGTTGGTCAAAGATGTCTTGTATCAAAGGTCTTTCACTATGGCTGCAATAAGCTTATGGTAGTCTAAGCAGAAGCGGTATGATCTTTTTTTGGGTCAGTGGGACAAGAGCCACCCATGGCAATGTCGACGTTAGCCATGTTGTACTTCTATGAGGAGATGGAGAGCCCCTCGCGCCGAAGATACCTGTAAGTGACCGTTGGGGTCTCTAGTATGGGCTCGCAATGGCGGACGAGGGAAACTGCCCAATCTTCACCATTTCAACACAAACTTCCTTCCCCGTCGAATCGACGGTTCCAAATAAATCATAAAACTCTTTCTCCACTTGTCATGTTTATTCGTTAGACATCCCGCAACAACAACGCACAACCCCGCGCACGGCAAGTCCTACTTGACTCAGAGAGAGCGACCTACGGCACATCCGTAGTCGCCGAGTGTAACGTCTGAAGTGCGGGGAAAAGTACCAAGACCGCATGGGCTCCAACTGTGTGCGCCCGGCACCAAGGTACGGAAACGAGGCAGTCGCCCACAGCTTCTCGCGTCCAGGAAGCCGGGATAACTGCCACATAAACTTAGCGAAGTAAGGATCCTACATTACCCCCGGGTTAGTGATAACGTAGGACCCAACTGACGTGTAGGAGACTGCTTCGTGCAAGTAGCGGGGGTTGTAATAATATGTAGCCTCTTATAACTAAGCATAGTTTAAAAAATTATAGCGTGTGTGGTTACAGCATGGGTGGTTGAAGTCGCAGCATTATACATGAATTGTCCCATCCTCTTAACACCAACTGTCCCTTATGTATGTATTCATATGCTGCAAGCTGCGATCAACCCATTCATTTAATTAACATAAATTTCTATTCGTATTTTCGCAATAAGCTTGCTAAAAAAATGTCTTTATATTTTATATATCTGTACACAATGCTGCCAGGCCTGGCATATTCATTTACAATTTAAAAACATTATTAATACGGTGCATGCGGTTGGGCCCGCCATAGATGTTGTTAGGCGCCACTATGGCGTGAACCATCTGCACGAACCGGGCAGGAGTCTGGATTATTCGCCCAACTCTAGTTTTTTGCACTGGTTTGTCGGTCTAAATTTTGTCGCGATTAGCGATATTTGAACGGTTGCTTTTGGTCGAGTCGATTACGGCGTCAGCAGCACCCGGGATTTTACCCAGTAGATGTAAAGGTATGCGGGAATACGTTCGTAAACCACCGCCGTTCCCATTAGCGCGGGATACGGCGGGGGCTCGCGAATGCAGCGCTATATAAGTATTGTCTCTGTTAGACAAGTTGACTTTAACATCTAGTTGCTTTGGGACTGTGGCCGATTTTTTACTGCTTCTGACTGCCGTCGACTTTTTCCTGCTAACACTCATCCTGTTGGACGTCGGAGTGTCCGCACTACCAGGTCTGGGTGGACCCTGGGGATTCCTACTAGATGTCCTGGTAGCCTTCGATCTCTGTTGTTTGTTTGGCGTTTTACGCTGTATTGTCGTACCTGTCATAGGCTCGCACTCGAGATGTGCGGGTTTAACGCGATCTAAAGAGACCGTCTCAACCTTGCCTTTAACCAGGATTTTCATTACTCTGCCACTCCTCGCGACGACCTTATATGGTCCGTCGTAAGGGGCGGTCAGAGGCGGCGCAATTGTGATTCGGCGCAAGAATACATGAAGCTATTTCACTGAATTGGAAAATGTTGTGTTGTTGTGTGTCACGTGGCGGACATAGACGGAGACGCGACATGGCCACGCGTAGCTTGTCTGAATAATTCTCCAAATCAGTGTTAGCGTCGACGGTGTACTGTTTAGTAAACTCTTCTGGGAGTCTAAGGGTTGTCCGTATATCATCTCGGCAGCGGGTCCACGGGTTCGGTGACTCGTGCGCTATAATGGCAGCTTTCAATTGACGGTGGGAACTTTCAACCATGCCATTCGACTGGGGGTGATAAGTCGTGGTACGATTCCGAATAATCCCGAATTGATTACACAAACTATCCCACAATTTGAACTCGAATTGAGCGCCCCTATCAGTGGTGATAGTGGCTGGAGTACCATAACGTGCTATCCACCCGCTGAAGAAAGCATCGGCGACCATTTCGGCTCTAATATCTACTATAGATATGGCTTCGGGCCAACGTGTAAAAAGGCCGACGCAAGTCAGTAGATATCTAAAGCCATCAGCATAGGGTAAAGGTCCGACTATATCTATGTGGACATGATCAAATCGCTCGGTAGGTTCAGTGAACTTTTCGAAAACTGGGGTGTTGTGACGTGAAACTTTAGCAGTCTGGCAACCCTTAGAGGTACGACACCATCTAGCAATATCTATATTCATGCCGTGCCATACAAATCGGGTATTAATCAAAGGTTTGGTAGCTCTATGCGATGGGTGGCCTAAACCGTGTAAGTTTGAAAAAACTTTTCGGCGAAATTTCGCGGTAAGGTACGGCCGGTTGTGTCCCGTGGAAACATCACACCAGATCAATTGATTATCGAACGATTTTAGTAGTTTGAAATTCATAGTGGATGTAGTCGAGTGTCTCAAACGCGTGAATTCCGCGTCTTTAGCTTGGTCGAGACTTAACTCTTTATAGTCTATAGCTGGTCCATCATGTATCGCAGACACTGATGGTCGTGACAGCGCATCAGCGACGAAATTTGTCTCGCCTTTTACATATCTACTATCGGTGGTGAATTCAGCGAGGAAAGCTAAATGACGTGTTTGTCGTAGAGACGAGCGCTCAGTCACGGATGACATTACGAATGTCAACGGTTTATGATCAGTATTAACGAAGAAATTTCGTCCTTCTAAATTATGTCTAAAATGTTTAATTGTGGCGTATACCGCCAAAAGCTCACGATCGAACGCGCTGTAACGTGTCTCTGCTGGGTTCAGCTTTTTGCTGAAAAACGAAAGTGGCTGCCACATACCATTTAAAAATTGCTGCAATACGCCACCGACGGCGACATCACTAGCGTCGCACGTGATGTTAATCTGAGCCGTAGAATCTGGGTGCACCAGAAGCGTAGCGTTTGCCAATATTTGTTTTGACTCAGAAAATGCTGACTCTGCATTTTTATTCCACTTCAAATCGAAATTTGACTTCGGTGACAGCCTTGTATGTCCTTCGTTGGCAGCTGTCAGTAAATTATTAAGTGGTGTCAACTTCGCAGCGCAATGCGGTATGAAACGGTGGTAGTAATTCACCATTCCCAGATATCTACGCAGTGCTCGTTGCTTTTGGGGCTTAACGAAATTAACAATCGCGTCAATGGCGCTGGGTAACGGCGAAATTCCTTCGGCACAAACGTGATGACCTAGAAAACCTAATTCAGTTGTACCGAACTGACACTTTTCAGGACCAATGATAATTCCGTATTCGGATAATCGGGCAAAAAGAATTCGTAGATGTTTCTTATGCGTTTTATGATCTGGGCTGGTTACCAGTAGGTCATCCAAATAGACAAAAACAAAATCAAGTCCGCGTGTAACGTGGTCTATAAAGCGCTGAAACGTTTGACCGGAATTTCTTAGACCAAACGGTGTTCCAGTGAAATTTAGAAGCCAAAAGGTGTAGTAATGTCAGTCTTGTGTACATCGGACGGTTCCACCGGAATTTGGTAATAAGCTCTGACCAAGTCGATCTTTTCGATCCGGCTAAACGCTGCGTGAAATCTTGTATATGAGGAATCGGATAACGGTCCGGTACAGTCTGTGCATTTAAACTACGGTAGTCCCCGCATGGTCTCCAATCGCCGTTTTTCTTTGACACCATGTGAAGCGCTGAAGACCACTCGCTGTCGCTGGGTTCAATGACCCCTAGTTTTATCATCTCATCAAACTCGCGTTTTGCTGTAACCAGCTTATCGGGTGCTAATCGTCGTGGTCGTACAAACACTGGGTGTCCTTTAGTCACTATGTGGTATACCGTGTTTAACGGTATCACCCTTTGTCGTAGGGCGTGTCAGTTCCGGGAACTGGCCGAGGAGTTTTGTGTACTCGTTATGAACAGTGTCTACTCTGTTCAATGACAGTGGTTTAATCGATGACAGTGAAGCGGCAATAGCTAGACCTGTACCTGTACGCATGTCCCGGAGACATCGGCTTTTCAAGTCTACGAGCAAATTATAGTGGATTAAAAAATCTGCCCCGATTATGGGTTGCTGCACATCTGCCACTATGAACGTCCATGTATATTCGCGCTTTAAGCCGACATCGACGACGCGTTTACAGTTGCCGTAAGTATGTATAGTACTGTTATTAGCTGCCACCAGGGGGAGACTGTCAGCGTCTGAAATCCCGTTAGCGCAAGATTTCGGCAAAACACTGACAGCTGCGCCCGTGTCAATCAAGTATCTGCATTTATGTCCTTTATCTGCGACATATAATAACTTAGAGTGAGATAACTTAATATTCGCTACTTCGCGCTGACCTAATGTGCTATAATACGAACAGGGTTCACTGCACAAGCGCGCCTTTTCACCGTAAGTTTGGTGGTAGTAGCAAACCTGTGCAGTGGCTGTGTCGGTCGGTTGCGCGACATTATTTTGCGGCGTTTGCGGCGGCGGTGCATGCGGACGATTATTTTGCAGTTCATTAGTACAATTATTTGGTTTGTTAACAAACTCTGTGGCCTGTACATTCGGCGGCGGAACGAAAGGTCGAGCATTATTCTGTTCATTTTTATAATGACTAGGTTGGTTATTAACAAAACCTGAGGCCTGAACATTAGGAGCAAATGTAGGCGCAGGAGCATAGTTGTTATTTACTCGTCCACATCCTTTATTTCTTTTCCTCTCTGATGTAGTCACGGTCTTTAGTTTTTTAATTTGCCTAGACAAATCCTCCAACAAGCCAACTAGCTTGTGGTCGAAATTGTACATAAAAAAATGCCAGATATAATTATGACATGCTATGCTAAGCTAGGATAATAGTATAATGTAAATCGACCTGGGTGAAAAAAAAAAAAATTCACACAAGTCGAAAAACACATGCAAATATTGGCAATGTTTCGCAATAGCACAACTGTCATATCGATTTCTGTATTTATAAAAAATTTAAACTTCAGAAATAAACTATTGTGAGAAAATTTCGTTCTCAAACTCATAGACTAAATGTGACTGCGAATAAAAACAGTTACATTTATTATTTTAGAAAAAAATTTAAAACATGACTGACAGTAGCCTATGCTGATTGATGATATAGTATATCATTTCGCTAAAAAATGATGTCTGTGATGGACATTCCACGTTTTTTTTTTTTTTAAATGGCACGTTCATCACCGAGTCATTCTTATAAACGTCCGAATCAATCGCTCGCTTCGATTCATTGATTGACGTATAAATCGGCTGTCGTCGTAGCGGTTGTGTTTATTTCGTCTGTGGTGAGTGTGTGTATGATGTATTGTCGGTGCTGCTAACATGTGCGGCAGACAGCATGTGGCTGCTTGTCTGTGTCAGCATGCGTGGAACGGTGTGTACATAGGAACATGAGCAGCGGCCCCGTTTCGCCTCACATTAGCATATTCATATAAATCTCACACAATTAGTGTTATAATTTCATTTTCGAAACAACTTATTTATATTTCCTCTCTTTCAATCGTTTTGAAAAAGAAATTTTTTTAAATAATCTAAAAAAATTATTAAAAACTAGTCCATGTATAGTTTTGAACACATGAGGAGTCAGCTCCACCAAATGAAAATGGCGGCCTAATTTATGCTAATGTGATGTGGCGACACAGGTTCACTATCCAAATGTATGCCTCTTATGGCGGGACACGTGTTTGCCCACGGCGGGCGATCAGCTAAGCAAGGGGAACCAGCGTCCAAAATGGCGCTCACCTACCAAATACATGTACAATATTCAGCATTCTCTGAAATACCATATTATAATAGTAATAAAATATTGACCTACGGTCTTGGGAATATTTTTAACAGACCAAATAAGACCGTTTATTGACATTCATTTAGGAAAACAATTTTATTTTGGCCCTAAACCTAATAAAGGTTACCCGAGTCGAAGAGATATTTATAATTTCTTGTCGCTTTTGCTGAAAAATCGAAAAAATGACGAGGCTTCGTCTATGGACTTTAAAATCGAGTCACCCAATTATGGTAATCAACGATAAAAAATGAGTTTCCGAAAATACCCACTTCCTATTCGCCTACAGTGGCATTAATACGATGAAAGCATTTAACAAACTCTTACATTGAAAAAATGATAGACTAAGTCTATGAGAACAATTTTCAGGATTCTTCTAGAGAAACCGGCATGGTCGCCATCCTGAAAAAGCGCCAAACACGTGGGATTTCGTCTCAAAATTAGAAATTTACGCCGTTTTCGACGTAAAAAACGTGCTTCTCCTCTGATAACTCTTTCTGACTAATTTAAACTGGCATATTAAGAATGACCTACAGTTTTCACGTACCTGATGAAAAAAATGCTATTGATTTTTTTCAAAAAATCCCTTGAAATTTAATCAAAACTATCCTTGAAAACAGCGGTTTTCAACTGGCGTCTTGGTGAAAACACTGTTGCGTTGACTATCAGTCGTCAGGGGTCACCAGTATGGGGAGATGGAGAGCCCCTCGCGCCGAAGATACCTGTAAGTGACCGTTGGGGTCTCTAGTATGGGCTCGCAATGGCGGACGAGGGAAACTGCCCAATCTTCACCATTTCAACACAAACTTCCTTCCCCGTCGAATCGACGGTTCCAAATAAATCATAAAACTCTTTCTCCACTTGTCATGTTTATTCGTTAGACATCCGGCAACAACAACGCACAACCCTGCGTACGGCATGTCCCACTCAGAGAGAGCGACCTACGGCACGTCCGTAGTCGCCAAGTGTAACGTCTGAAGTGCGGGAAAAGTACCAAGACCGCATGGGCTCCAACTGTGTGCGCCCGGCACCAAGGTAAGGAAACGAGGCAGTCGCCCACAGCTTCTCGCGTCCGGGAAGCCGGGGATAACTGCCACATAAACTTAACGAAGTAAGGATCCTACACTTCTTTTGTTTGGTCTCATAGGCAAGATAGCCAGTTGTAAGATCGGGGTTTGATCCCAGAGTATTGCAACACACCTGACACACCAACACACCTGCTTTTCCTATTCAGGTCCGAGTGCCGCAGCGTTGGCATGAAGTCACAACAACAAATCTTTTATGCTATATAATGAGACATGACTGGTGCACGTCGTTCATGGCTAGCGGTCCTTGCTTCTCCATGAGACTCCAAACGATGCTTGATCAACTCTTTTCTATCAGACGGTTCCCAAAAAGTACTACTAGAGGACAGATTTTCCGATACAGTGAAAGTTGCATCAGGAGGGCCCCTGAGTTCAGTCCTGGGAACAATCCTATTTTTAGTCTGTATCAACGATCTTACAAATTCTCATTCGTCAAAAGTCAAGTTTCTTTGTAGATGACGCCACAGTTTACAGATAAATTAACTTGCCCGCTTAGAACATCAAAAAAGACATAGATAAATTAATGGCATGGGAAAAAGTAGTTGGTGGAATTTAACCCCAACACATGTGAAATACTCTCCGAGACCAGCGAAATGTCTCCAGCAACATACAGCTACACACTACATGGACAAACCCTCGACAGAGTGAAAGGCACACAATATTTAAGACTAACAATAACATCAGACTTTTGCTAAACAGTGTGGGACCTACAATCTCAATGTGCTATTCAGCAGTTGGAGATGGTCCAGAAGAGCTGCTAGGTATGACTTTAGACAGTATCATAGCACCAATAGCATCTCAGATATGCTGGACCATCTCCAATGGCCTACTCTAGCTCAGCGACAATGTTGCTACCACCTCATACGGCTATGCAAGATGACTCATAACCTCGTGACAATTCCATCTAATCTGTATATCAGCCCTCATAAAACAAGCACCAGATCAAACTTGCTGCTTATTCCGATGCAATGCAAATTCGTTCCAGTGAAGTTATAGCTTCTTCCCAAAAAACAGTTAGCCAGTGAAATGCATTGCGGGAGCACCATCCCTTGTTACATTCAAGCCTGCAGTCTCCCATGAGATCTGTAGTTTCCCATCCTTTTCTGATTAGAACACCATCATGTTTTTAACATTTGCACAAAACTTGTTGGGATAGGAGGATATACATTTGTTTCCGCCTTGGGCTAGTCTGTCCTGCCCCCAGCATGCACCTTTTCATATTTCTATTTTTTTAAACAAATATATTAAGCTAACTAACACAATGCTGTTACTTACATCGAATGTTAGGCGCATACAATCTTCTTAAACGTTAGCCTTCCAAAGTTTGTGCACAAAGGAAAGAAGAATATCCTAAATGTTTTTTTAATGTGTACATGATAACATGTGCAATAATAATAATATCAGTAATAATAGCACAGCAACAACAACAACGACAACGCCGACACGATGACGTCGTCCACGACAAGAACAGCAACAACAGCAACAATGATAATAATAGTCTGATATAACATTGAGAATTCTGCCCAGTAAAACAGTAATGCGATATGACAATATATGAAAAAATTAGCTTTGTAAAATCACAGGGGTTTTTCAATGTGTACATGATAACTCAATTTAAAATCGAGCTAAGCCACAATGCTGTGTATAAAAGTACATTTTTTATTATACGTGGTACATAATGCTTAATAATAAGTATAACCATAAACAGCTTTACCATGACGTGCAAATACATTTTCCCGCTTCAATAATAATAAGTGTAGTGAAAAAGACACTTTGGAAAGCTACGTTTAGGATAAATAACACTGAATAATAAATAACACTGAACTAATAATAAAAAATGGGACTATGTCTTGTGAGACTCCAGCGCCAAACAGTGACGGCCGTCATCATGAAATAATAGTTAACACTTCATGGTGAATGATGCTGTTCTGGAGTATATATATTAAAAAAACATAAATTGAAGCCAAAATGCCGATCAATCATTCTTGGGAATCAGTCATCTAGATTAACAGGTAGAACAAATTGATGAAAGGAATGTATTCAAATTATTATTCATGTTTCGCAAATTTCCAAGTGTAAATTTTGTTGACAATCCATCTAGCCACAACGTTATGATAGACCTCACTACAGCTTCAGATGTAATATTGAATAAAAAATATAACGTGAATATATAGTTTTAACTGACACATCCATATCTTGAATATACAATCGTTTAAACATTTCAAATTGAAAAAAACCCTTTGGTCTCCATGGTCTATATACTAATATGTCAGGGTTGTAAGGGTTAAACTTCCTAGGGTTAATACTACTTAATGCTCAATACCAAATCCTACATGATCTATAAATCATGATTGATATCATTTCATGTAGTGTAGAGAATAAAAAACATTAAGTACATGTCAGATTTAGCAGTATCCAGCAGTAATCAGCAGTGTCGAGCATCACAAACATTAAGTACATATCAGATTGAGCCGTATCCAGCAGTAATCAGCAGTGTAGAGCATCACAGACATTAAGTACATATCAGATTGAGCAGTATTCAGCAGTAATCAGCAGTGTAGAGCATCACAAACATTAAGTACATATCAGATTGAGCAGTATTCAGCAGTAATCAGCAGTGTAGAGCATCACAAACATTAAGTACATATCAGATTGAGCAGTATTCAGCAGTAATCAGCAGTGTAGAGCATCACAAACATTAAGTACATATCAGATTGAGCATTATTCAGCAGTAATCAGCAGTGTAGAGCATCACAAACCTTTAGTACATATCAGATTGAGCAGTATCCAGCAGTAATCAGCAGTGTAGAGCATCACAAACATTAAGTACATATCAGATTTAGCAGTATCCAGCAGTAATCAGCAGTGTAGAGCATCACAAACATTAAGTACATGTCAGATTGAGCCGTATCCAGCAGTAATCAACAGTGTAGAGCATCACAAACATTAAGTACATATCCGATTGAGCAGTATTCAGCAGTAATCAGCAGTGTAGAGCATCACAAACATTAAGTACATATCAGATTGAGCCGTATCCAGCAGTAATCAGCAGTGTAGAGCATCACAAACATTAAGTACATATCAGATTGAGCAGTATTCAGCAGTAATCAGCAGTGTAGAGCATCACAAACATTAAGTACATATCAGATTGAGCATTATTCAGCAGTAATCAGCAGTGTAGAGCATCACAAACATTAAGTACATATCAGATTGAGCATTATTCAGCAGTAATCAGCAGTGTAGAGCATCACAAACCTTTAGTACATATCAGATTGAGCAGTATTCAGCAGTAATCAGCAGATCAATATTATTATAAAAACAAGTTTCAAATATCAGCTGATCTATGATGGTTTAAGGTATCTGATTTAAATTCTCACCTACTTGAAGTTGTGTCTCGCTACCGCGACCCACAACTTCACGTGGTTGAAAATTATACCTGTCAACATTGAGAAATATGAAAGAGGAAGATTTTATGTGGTTTTGCGTACACGCACTTGGGCGGAAGTCCGGCACCTTTCACTAATAAATTCTAAAGTTATTTATTAATTCTTCTTATTTATTTTTTTATTATTAATCATCAAGACCAAGATTGAATATCAAATTTGGACTCGGCTGATCTCGCGAAGAAAAACAGCATTGCATCATTGGCAGATGTTTACCAATCATTGTGTCTGTAATGACTTCCTGTATTCGACGTAACTGACGAAACGAAACTGACGAAACTGGTTTCCTCTAATCAACGAAAGACGAAGCCACAATAATGGCCCTACTAAGCTTTTTTCAAGTTAGCGGTTGAAAAAATGTTGACCTAAAGTTGAACCACAACATTAAACCAACATAGGGTGAACGTGTGCATAAAGTTTTTATGCTACCTTTATGTAACATTAACCCTACATCTACTTGTTCATCGTAACCTCTTTGGGGGTTTTTTCTGGGATGCTGGCCCAGCATTGGAATGACATAGGCCTACGTGTCTGACCCATCATCAGACCCTTATCACTTGTAAACCCAGCATTGATAGTTGACCCAAACTTGGTTTTAAGTTGGCCCACAATTAGGGATGATGGCCTCCTTTTTTAACTGGACAAATTATTTATTTCACCTCTCAAACTAGACTTAGTATTGATGTGGGGGTTAAAAAACGAGCGAAGCCAGGCTTCAGAAATTTAAGATGCATTTTTTTGGAGGGAGAGGGCATTAAATATTTATTTACAGCATGTCCTTCAGACAATTAATTATTTCATAAAATGCAGTCTCAAAATAATACATTAAAAAATACTCCTGCCCCCCCCCCCCTGGGAAATGAATGGTGCCCCCCCCCCTCCCCCCTTATGAGTAAATTGACATTGATATAGGCTACGCCTACATATACTTGTGGGCGGGGGCCCTAGGGTAGTGGTTAGCACCGCTGCCTTTCACGCCAGAGTTCGGGGTTCGGTTCCCGGTCTCGGCGGTTTGAAAGAAACAAAAATGTTTCTTCCCCATCCACGTGTGAAAGTCAGTATTGTGGGGAGCCTCCGTGACCGAGAAGTAGCGTGCTCGGCCTCAGACCGCCAGGGCTCGAATTTCGAATCATGTGTCTGGAGGACAGTGTCATCTCAATCATCTCACCATCCTCAGGAGGTTATCCTGGCCCAGTTTAGCCTATATGTGAACAAAGGTGGCCTGAGGCCCGATTCATTTCATTTCATTTTTATATATACTTGTATGGTGAGAAAGTTGCAGGTCCACCATTTACAACGCTGGCCACAATATCAACATTGGGTCAACGTCTCGTGTTTGTTTGGAAGGCGGAGGGGGAATTTAAGCCCTTTTACTTTAAAACTATTTTGTTTCTTAAATTGTCATCAAATAATGTAGGCCTACAATTCTCGTCAGTTTCGTCGATTACAGGAAACCAGTTTCGTCACTTTCGTCTTGTCAGTTTCGTTTCGTCGATTAGGCCTACTGCAGAAAACCATGCTGTTTCGTCAGTTTCGTTTCGTCAGTTTCGCCGATTATAGAAAGCCTCTGTAACAGTAGGCTATATCAATCTTTTTTTATTTCTTAGACTTATGTAACATTTGATATATAAACCGAGTTTATTTTGGTAAACAGAGCATTTATTATCCAGATGTCACAATAATTTAAAAACGGGAGAAAATGATGTGAAAACGGGAGGTCGGGAGATGCCCCTTCAAGACGAGAGGCTCCTGCCGAAAAGGGGAGGGTTGACAGGTCTGGAAATTACTGACATTTGTGATCAAATGTTGTCCCAATGTATTTTCAATGATGGCGGTTGTGGAAAACTGAGATGATTGCTAGAGTAGTACTTCTCGCCCCCATCCGGGGATGGTCACTGAGATCTATTTCGTCTGCAACACTGCTGCTGCAACACGGGCAGAGTAGAGGTGATTTCAACAATCATGGCACATCTGATCAATCATCAAGATAAAGAAACTGAAGAAAAAATAGCGAAACGCAATGCAAGTTCGTCCCCCGCCGCTATAGAACATCATGCAAAGAAAAACCAACTGATCGGGAACAACGAGAACGAACGTCCTTGTGCTCAAAGTGTAACCGCAAGAAACGTGTCACCCACCACGGTCCCGTTGAACGACCCTGTTGGCGGTAGGTCGTCAACCAGTAACACCGCATTGACCTTAGACAGTTAGGATCACGCCCAGTCCTCAGACTTGACTATTATTTCATGGAATGTCAACGGCTGGACGGAGACAAATAAAAACCTTCGTGGTGAGATTATTACTCAAATTAATGCTGACATTGTTTGTTTAGGTGAGACACATTTAAAGGACACGTGCGGAAATGAACTTAATAATTACACATGGTATGGTTTTAACAGAGATAAAATACATGTCAGAGCAAACAGAGGCTCCGGTGGTGTGGGTATTCTTTATTTAGCACCTACACAATAAAAGTCATTGATAAATCATTTCAGGATATACTAGCTATTGAATTGAAAGATATTTTTACAGATCACATAATTGTGGTATATAGTTGTTATTTACCACCAGATGGTTCACCTTGGAGTAATTGTACAGAATTTTTTGGTCATTTAATGTCACAGCTGTATATAAACAATGATGCAGATGCTATATTTATTTGTGGAGATCTTAATGCTCGCTGTGGAAACGGTATTGACACGTTATTAGATGACTCTGATATACCAGAACGTCATGTCATGGATACATGTACCGTAAATCTGTATGGTGAAAAATTAATTGACTTTGTAAGCCACCCGACCACTCTGTGTTATGGATTAACTTATCATTGCCTGGCTATTCACAAAAAGTTGACGAACCAGTCAGACGTGACCAACCACCGGACCAGCTGAGTCTGAATAACACAGACAATATTAATTTCTGTCACTTCACTAAATATATGTACAATCGCGATAAACATGAATTCATGAACAATAACTCATGGCTATCTAAAACGCAGGAAATATTAGATCATATAAAAATATTAGAAACACAGTGTGATGTGGATAAGATGTATGATAATTTATGTACACATATATTTTCAGAGCTGGATATTTTTCATAAAAAAATAGACTCTCGTAGAAGTGTTCGTAGACGACACAAACACTCTAAGCCCTACTGGGATAACGAATTGGGTCATCTTTGGAAATGTATGCGTGAAAAAGAAAAATGTTACTTGAAATGTACTGGCTCAAATCGGGCTAAGTTGAACTTACATAAGGAAATTAAAAATTCTCGAGATACAACTTTGATAAGAGTCTCCGCCAGAAAGAGCGTACCTACAATAGAAATAAAATTGCTGAAATCGATCACTTTAAGGGGAACAATCCAACTGAGTTTTGGAAACTGGTAAACAACCTTGTCCCTAAAAGAAATAAAAATATACCGTGTAAAGTTCGCAAAGGGGATACATTTGTGACTGAACCATCCGAGGTGTTAGATGTATGGGCCAGTGAATTCAGTTCCCTGTATAATAATCCAGCTGAAGTTAATGGAGATATCGATGTCGAATTTAGAGATAGATGTAAAGAACATGTGTCCCGTATTAAATGTGAAATGAAACAATCAAATGATAGTATATATTTCCTAAACGAAAAAATAGGTTTTCATGAAGTCGAAAAAGCAATAAAGGGATTAAAAAATAACAAAGCATGCGGAATCGATGGTATACCAAATTATGTTTTAAAAGAACCTGCATTTTTAACTCTACTTTGGGCCATTGTAGCAAAATGTTTTGAACAAGGTGTCGTACCATCCATATGGCGACAGGCGGTAATTACGCCGATACCTAAAGGTAGAGATAAAGATATTTTTACACCATTAAACTACAGAGGTATAAGCTTGTTATCGACTGTATCTAAAGTTTACTCGTCAATTTTAAATTCACGCCTATCCGAATACTTAGAAACATGCAGGGTTCTATATGAAGAACAGAACGGATTTAGAAAAGGAAGATCATGCGAAGACCATGCATTCGTCCTCACTAATCTTATACAAGATCGAATTGATCAGCGAAAATCAACCTACGTCTCCTTCATTGATTTTGAAAAAGCATTCGACTGGATAAACCGTGACTTATTGCTCTATAAACTCATTATGAACGGTATTGATGGAAAATTTTATTTTGCTATAAAATCTTTATATTGTCAAACATCTTCGTGTGTGAAGCTTAATAATATATTATCTAGCTCTTTTAACACTATATCGGGAGTCCGACAGGGGGATAATTTATCCCTGACTCTTTTTAATATTTTTATAAATGATTTATCGAACGAGCTAAAAACTCATAATGTTGGTGTACATATCGGTCCGGATAAAATATTATCTCATCTTCTATACGCGGACGACTTCGCATTAATAGCTGAAAGTGAAGCAGACTTGCAGGAATTGCTCAACTCAATCTGATTATTTTGCAGGGATTTGGGGAATTAGAAAGTTTGAACAGTCAGATAAATTACAAAATAGGGCGATACGTTTCTTTTTAGGCTTGGGACCAAAAACACCAATTTGTGCTATGCAAGGGGACATGGGATGGACATCACCTTCATGGAACCGCATTATTAAAATGGAACAATCAAGGCTGCTTTTTAAACTTTTAAAAAATCTGATACATAACAACGGCGGTTGGATTAAAAAAATAAGATCACTGTCAGAAGACTAACATTAATACAAATAATTACACACATATTCCTGTCTCTGTTGTAATGGATAAAATTAGACAGAAAAAACAAACAGAATGGAGAAACACCATAGCTTCCAAGCCAAAATTAAGAACTTTTGTAAAATTCAAATTAGTATATCAAACAGAATTGCATGTGTCTTCCCTTTTACCTGAGAGCAAAAGATCATTACTGAGTCAATTTAGATGTGGCGTTTTACCATTGGCAACAGAGACAGGACGATATCGACAGATCCCTAGTAATGAAAGATATTGTATTTTTTGTGACGAAAACGCAATAGAAGACGAAATTCATTTTTTATGTACCTGCAATTTTTATAGTAAGCTTAGAGATACACTTTTTCATAATATTAATTCGATCGAACCCACTGTAGTAAATATTTCAGCCATGTCAGGAATTGATTTCTTAACGTTTTTAATGAATGATAAATTTGTTAAATGTGTAGCTGATTTCATTTCAAATGCCTGGTATAAACGGCAACATGCCTTATTTAACTAGCACACATTATATTGTTTTGCTTTTTATTATTATTATTATTTTTCAAGCTTATACTGCACCTTTGTATATATTATGTATGTATAGTGACTAATAAGTCCTCGAGGGCTGGGTACTTCATTTAACAATATTTCATGTTCTCATGTATTTGTTGTTATGTACATGTCACTGAAATAAACAATATCTATCTATCTATCTATCTATCTATCTATCTATCTATCTATCTATCTATCTATCTATCTATCTATCTATCTATCTATCTATCTATCTATCTATCTATCTATCTATCTATCTATCTATCTATCTATCTATCTATCTATCTATCTATCTATCTATCTATCTATCTATCTATCTATCTATCTATGCTGTAGTGCATGGTACTGCAGTGCATGGTACTAGCACTAGCAATCATTCATGGGAAGCTGCAGCCTCCATGTGTCTGGCCATAATCTTCGGGCGGATTGGTTCTGGGATAACAAGTAGAGCGGGCCAATAGGCTTCGGTCTTTCAGTCCTGGTTACCTCTTTGTGTAATTCTAAGTAGGTGTGTGCCACAGAATTGTCCACTTCGCTGGTGTGTGCCTACCCAGGACCGACTATGTTACAATATTACAAGACGTGAATTGAACTTGAAATTGCGATCAATCTGTGTGCAAATTGTGAACTGTTTCCTGATATCTGTGACCCAATCTGGCAAAATGTGTTGTAGTCGCTGATCTAAATATTGGGTATTATATTAACAGATACGGCATCTACACAAGAATACCTTTAAAATGTTAAGTCATACAACTGTGTACCGTGGTTAGCTCCGAAAATATGACTACGCAAACTAAGAGAAATGAAAAGTTTGAAATTGCCTGATTTTGAGGAAATGACCTTTGAAGTTCAAAAAGGCAATTGGTATTCTTTTTGACAAAATGCACAATTGGATTACAATTACCGAAATAGCATGAATAATAATTTCGACCCATTTTTTTTAAATAATAAACATATGTTTCTACATAAGCTTTTAACACTATATGCCAGAGGTTTTGATCGGGGGGATTTTTACATTTTCTAACTATTTTCCTATCTATTTACATGTTACCATGGTAACATGTAAATAGAAATAAATACCCCTGATTGAAAATACCAAAGCAACAGATATATTTTAAAATAAATTGAACATTTAAATCTATTTCTATGCTACACCATTTTAGGATTCGAAGGTAATCATATGAATATATAAGCTTGTTAAAAAAATTAAATAGGTCAAATCAAGGTAATTTTTTAGCTTTCAAGGGCCTTAGCATCATTTGTCAAACGGCGACTTACAACTTATTTTGCAATCTGTATTTTGCAAGAAGAATAATAACAAATTTTATAAGAACCTCTCCCTCAACATGGTTTGCTAGACCTATGACAGGATATAGGTACGTGTACAACATTCACATATGTCATAAGGTACAGTTAAAGGCCCAGGTTAAAATCATTAAAAAATCGCTGACTTTATTTTGGTTTCTTAATATGCCCATATGATGTAAACATGTCCATAGACTAGAACTGCAAAAGTTTTTTAATTTTTGTGCTGCGCATTCACCAGTTAGGCTAGATATAGAGACGAAATTCCTGAGTTCTAATTATTGACAACCATGTCAAAAATAAGAAATACGGAAAATTCGTCTCTATATCTAGTCTAACTGGTGAATGCGCAGCACAAAAATTAAAAAACTTTTGCAGTTCTAGTCTATGGACATGTTTAACAGGAATTATTTTCATATCTGTCACTGTAAAGATGACAAGATCACATGTTTGTCTATCAGCACAGTATAGCTGCCCCTGAATTTGGTAATAATAATTATGTTTTTTGTCAAGCATTAACTGGCCATTGTTCATTTTCAAATATGGAACATTAACAGGATTGATAGGTTTATTTTTGGCAGAAAATGGACACTTTACTTCTACTATTTTTGCTGAGTTCACAATCCTATCTGGTAAAGCCGCCAACATTGGATTAATATGTGAAATGAAAAGTCCACACTCCTTTGTTTCAAGGCCTGTGGACTTCTCATATTTTTCAATGGCTACTGGTTCATACTTATGTCCATGACACACAGCGGGAACTTTCAGCTCACATGACATTATTAGTGATTTTGCTAATTTTAGCTTATCCCGCCTTTCTGTAGCCTTGCATATCACCCCAAAGTTTGATGATGTCATGCGCAGCTCCCTTTGCTCGCGCCAGTATTTGTTGAGCCCTTGGCCCCTTGTGTTGTATTCTATTTCTACAGCTTCCTCTGGTTTTATGCTTGTTACCTGATTAAAACATAGTATTGTCCATGTATTTATAAAAAGAACATCTGGACAAGCCGGAGCCATCATAGTTAGAGAATTTGAAGTAGTTCTGGTTAAGTTTACCCTTAATTCTTTTAAGAATATATATTCTTTTATAAATCAAGTTGTTATATATTTTTTCTATAAAATAATATAAACCTTTTGTTGTTGGAGGAATTCATCCTCGGCTGTCATCTCTCTGTAGTCGTGATCCATATCCCGTGCCTTTGGATCCGCTGGAGGAAATAAATCCATCACAGGCATGGTCTCTTTGAAGGTGGCCTGCGAATACAATACGTGTATATATAATCTATTTTAATTACAGTGGTTGATCCAGGGTGGGTGGTATTGCATTCAAAATGTTTTAGAAAATTTGACAATTTTTTTCAGATTTTTGTAGATACATGTACTGTATTAGCCCCTATTGAATTTCTCATATTTTTCTTAGGCACACAATCAAAATCTTATATCACTATGAAAACCAAATTGATATAAATTATATGATAGTGTCATAATGGTTTCATTTGTTTACCTGACTATTAATTCAGAAACTTGTTTACCTGACTGTTGATACACATATTTCTGAACTGGTCTTTTTTCTCAGGCCTGTTTCTCATGTGTTCAGGTCTGGGATCATACACCAATGTCTGTTCTTTCCCTCTCACAGTCTGGAAACTGGCAGCTTTCATGGGACTTCTTTTGTGCGGTTTTGCTCTGTGGAAAGTCTGCAGTTTCTGCCAAATATAATGGTTGATTATTGAAGATTTGTTTAATACTAGGTGATTTTTATAGCATAACTTGTTTGTTAAGCAATAAACATGTATGTATTTCAGCATGTAAATATGAGATTGACTTACTTGTGTACATGTAAATGCTGTCAGAATCTCACCAGTGGAATTAAAGCAGGACATAGCATAGAGAACAGTCACAACATGCTTACAATGAGCAGTTGGAGCCTGCCCTGCTCCACATTCACACTGAGATTCTATGACCACACCATCCTGGTCAAGGGCAATGTCCACTTGGTAGGTCACATTGGTCCTCATTTCAGCCCACATTGATGATCTGATGAAACAAGTGTGCCCCTCTGCAGATATTCTCAGGTTTCTCAGAAATCTATTGAAGATATTCAATGTATAAAATATTGTAGGATTTGTTGTCAATGGAAATATATAAGCTTGTTTTAGAGTACTATTAGATTGTTTTCTAAAAATCTCAGTTCTAATAAAAAAAAAAAAATTTACATTTCATCCCAATAAAATCAATGTATTATTATCATAATTTAGCAACTGAAATTACCTCTCATTATAAAAATCTCTGCGCTTTTTGTCAAATCCCTTGTCATATTGCCTAAGAAATATGTCGATCCGTTTCTGATCGACAATAGGGATTGAATCCTTCATTCCCAAGTGTATATCTTTATAACTTGATGCATCTGGTACGGTCATTTCATATTCATCTATGATGTCTTGCTGGATGTTATTGACATCCATAAATTCCAATCTAAAATAAACAACATGTATATTTAGAACCAGGCCCTATATAAATTTGAAAATGATTAGTGAAAATAACACCCTTTTATTAACCTGAATATTTTATCATAACTGCATGATTGCAACAGCAGTGGTAAATTATTAAATGAACTTATTATAGCCATGTAAATAGGTGGACAACTAGGCTAAATAGGCCTACTGGTATAGTCATTGTCATTATACATAAACTTGTCTACGTGTGATTTTGAAATGTATGGAGAATAAAATAATAATAATGTTTTCATAGGTAATAAATGCCTAAGATATTATCACTTTGTCTATGTTTATTTATGAATTGTATAATATTAGCTCATTAAAAGTATCACGATTCCTGTCCCGAAATAAATCTAATATTATTAATATTAGGCCTTCTTATTCTATAGTCTAGACCTGTGATCAATTTGAAGTGTACTTTGACTTTGAAATTGAAGTGTAGGCTATAGACTACACTCTTGCAGCTCTACTTTATGAATTTTGAAATTGAAATTTTGAGATTAGCACTTATTATCGCTCAGCGCCGTGTACATACCTCTCGATCAATTCCTTCTTGCGGCCACTAATCTTCTTTTTTCTGCTTCGCAGTTCTTCTCGGAGCTGTTTCAATGTCCAATTTTCATAACATTTTACTTTTGACATACTGACAGTGCAATGTAAAAGCGATTCAAGTGATGTAAAACAGTCGGAGATAATCTAGTATAGCGTGCGAGTGCGCTGAGAATGTAAACATTGGTACATTGGACCCAGTTTCCCTGAGCGACATCTAGTGAATGACAAGTATCGGGACCCCATTCAAATGTAAGTGTAGACTATATATATATATTAATAAAACAGCTCGAACCCTTGGCACAACTGGACTACCCTAAAAAAATATAAAAATATATTTCAAGTACGTGGCATTCCTTCATTAGGCCTACACCCAGATTTCACCACATCCCCATTATTATTCAACGCCAGTGCTCATATTACCGGCTCTGCACATTAGACCATTGTACTCAAAAGACGAGGCATTCAGCCAATGTTATTGGTTTAATGTTGGGACCGCAGCGTATAAGGTGGCCCAACATTACACCAGGGGCCACTTTCACCAAACGCAAATTGACGTAAGTCAAGTAGACGTAAGTCAGTCTTAAGTTCCCTGATTGGTTAAGACGTGATCACGTGTCCATAGTTAAGCTCTCACATCTTCAAAATCAGGTAATTAAACTTAAAATATATATTTTCTCGTTACGTATGAAAATATATCTTCCACGCAAATCATCATATATACATTGAAAGGAGGCTTTAATTAGTTTTGGTTTAAATCACTTATATTTGAATCACCTATATAACCAAATGGAATAATAAGGATAATTAAATAAAACTTTTTTTATGAAACAGTAATGTTTTTTTAGTCTCTACACCATGCGTAAATATTTAAGGGGGTGAATAAATTCGTACGCCGTGCACCATGACAGTTGTATGTATTTATTAACCTATGTGATTTTTTTTCATCTCCCCCGAAAAAAAATCTGTATCTGTTTATTACGTGGCAGTACGCACTATTGTGCTATCGCGCCACGGGAGTAACTTAGCAAGGCCTGTTATCATTCATGAAATCATTCATAGCCTTAGGCTTATGTGCATGCCAAGTACTCCACATTGTGGATTTTCTGGGGTCTCGCCGGATGGAGACTGCGACTACGTCCATTGAGGTTCTTTTACGTCCAACTCAAAGTCAGTCAGACGAGCCATCTGATTTACGTGGTTCTCTGAGCCCCACAACACGACATCGCTGCATGATGTCTAGTGTATTCGGCACCTGGCAGTCCCAGGCCGTCACCCATCCAATTTTGAACCGGGCGCGACGTTGCTTATAGGCCATGGGCCAGATATGAAACAACACCCCCCCCCCCCCCACCCCTGGGGATTTTTGAAGACAGTGATTTTTGGACACCATGTTATATGACTATTCAATATCTGCTTGTTTACACCCAAAATATTGGGGCATAAAAAATAGTGAGTCATCAAACATATGCACCCCCCTGAATTTTAAGTGGTAAATTTAATTTTATAAAAGTCATGTTGTGTATATTTTTTTCAACTGCAGGTATTTATTCTTATAATTAAACACTAGTTATGTTACAAGAAGATGCTATGTGAGACGAAAATGAAAAAAAAAAAATAATATGGGGTTCATTAATATATGTAATAACCCTTTAAATCCCAAATTCCACATATCGCTTGCTACGTTTATATGAAAATCTAATCTGAAAACCCTCTCAACCCCCTCCTCAAGGGCGAGATATTTGAAAACAATAATTTTAAGACAGGTCATTCAATATCCATTAAATATCTGCTTGTTTGCACTCAAAATATTGCGACAGGAAAAAATTACTGGGTCACCAAACATAATGTACCCCCCTTGAATTTTAAGCGGTAAATTTAATTTACTAAAAGGCATGTTGTATATATTTTTTCAACTACAGGTAGTTATTCCAAGAATTAAACACTAGTATTGTTACAAGATGTTATGTGAAACTAAAATAATAATAAAAAACAAATATGGGGTTTATTAATACTCGTAATAACCCTTTAAATCCCAAATTGCACGCCTCCTATGCTACGTGTATATGAAAACCAGATAAACAAAACCCTCTCCACCCCCTCCTCCTGGGCAGATTTTTTAAGACAATAATATTTTAGACACCTTTTTGCTTATCTGTTCTATATCTGCTTGTTTGTACTCAAAATATTAGGGCTGGAAACAATAACGGGTCATCAAACATATGTACCCCCTGAATTATATATAAGCAGTAAATTTAATTTCCTAGAAGACATGCTGTGATTGTTTTTTAACTCCAGGTATGTGCTCCATGGAATAAACACTAGTTATATTACTAGAAGATGTTATGGAACAAGAAAATAAAATAGATTAACAAATATGGGGTTCATTATAATATATAATGACTTTTAAATCCCAAATTACACGTCGTTCGTGCTATGTGTATATGAAAACCAGGAATTAAAAACATCCCCTACCCCCTCACCATGGCCGGGATTTCTATAGACAATAATTTTTAGACACCTTATTATTTATCTATAAAATATCTGCTTGTTTGCACTCAAAATATTGGGGCTGTAAAAAATATCGGTTCATCAAACATATGTACTCCCTGAATTTTAAGTGGTAAATTTAATTTCCTAGAAGACATGTTGTGATTGTTTTTTAACTCCAGTTATGTGTTCCACGGAATAAACACTAGTTATGTTACTAGAAGATGTTACGTGAAGTAAAAATAATAAAAAATAACAAATATGGGGTTCATTACAATATAAAATGACCCTTTAAGTACAGGTCTTCCGTGCTATGTGAAAACCATACATGAAAAACATACCCTACCCCCTCCCTATGTGTGGGATTTTTAAAAACAATAATTTTAAGACAATTTATTATAAATTTATTTAATATCTGCTAGTTTGCACTCAAGATATTAGGACAAGAATAATTAATGGGTCATTTTACACAGTAAATTTAATATCGGAAAAGACCGATTGTATCTATTTGTTCAACTTTAGTTATTTATCCCGAGGATTACAGATTAAAATCACCCTAGTTATGGCAGTAGAAGATGTCATGTAAATAAAAAAATAACTTAAATGAACAAATATGGGTTTATTATTACATCATACATGTAATAATCAATTAACTCCTATATTACAGGTCAGTTATATTTACCCAAGGTGTGATAAAATAATAGTTTCATCATGTCAGTGACATTTAGAAGGTATGGGCATAAAATAATCTCAGAAATAACGAAGGGCTTAGAAAAATGATAGTCTTTTTGATGACTTTTGAGTTCATGTGACATATATCACTGAATAATAATTATCAGGTGCAAGGCCAGGTGCTGATAAATAGGTCTAAACATTATTTTTATTTTAATAATATTCTAGATAACTTGTTACCACCAGCTAGTATGCATAGTGTACGTAACCTTTTAATAATTATGCAAACGCATGTTCATAATAAGGCTTTTGTCTGAAAAAACTAACGCCATAGTTTTTTGGCAATCAGAAGGTGCACGATATGTTCGGGCGATATGTTTATTTTTAATTCCGGATATCCCTATTAAACATGTTGATATCCCTAGTATTCGTATTTCGATGCTTGGTAACTAGCTTAGCAGGATATGTGGGCAACCTTTTATCAACATTAGGTTCTAAATTAACTTTTACATATATTTTTTTAACTATAAATAAAATGCCCACACTTCTGAATTAGAACCAGAATGAAATAAAAAAAAATGCTACAGGCACATGCTTATTTTATTGGTCACTTTATGTATGTATTATCGGACAATCATGTAACTGTAGGTTAGATACCATGCTGGAAACCATAAAAAAATTCAAAGTAAGAAAATCACAATAAAAAACACATTTTGGTAAGTAAGTAAGTAAAATATTTGCTTTACTTCACTTTCGGCCAGTATGGCCATTTAAGTGAAAATTCCAGGTATTACAATATCCCATATTGTATAGTTAAAGTAGTAAAGGAAAGACAAAGCTAATAAAAGCATGTTCGTACTAAAATATTCAGGTTAAAGTGTTTGATATGATAAGATGACGATGCTCCCGTTTTTGCTCCCGTTTTTTTTTTTACATTTTGGTATTATCGTATAAGTATAGTTGCCCAAACCCAAATAATTATAAAGTAAGTAGGTGTCATTTTAATTAAAGGTAATTTCCACGAGATCCGGGTTATATCCTGATAATACGTCTTTCAGTTTTGTCTTTTTACACAAATTTCTATTTCACAACGCTTTAGCTACATGTGTGTACACAATAATTGGTTGAAATGTTATATATTACATTAAATGTGGACATTTCGGAACTCTTGAAATGTTTTCAGATGAAAGGTTGACCACAAAAATGGGAGTGTAGATATTTCATGTTTTACTCTTTGGTTGTTTGGTTTTTGATATAGGCCCCTATTGCTTGAAACCTGATTTTCTAAAATATTTTTTATTAGCTAATTTGCATATTTTATGCTAATATGTTTTCATGATGTTGATAACATATTTTATTGTAATCTCTGTCTATGAAAACCATACGGTAGACATTTTTTCAAGATTCTAAATTGATTAGTTTCTGAGATATTGTTTGAAACTTATGCTAATTTATTATTCTGATCCTAATTAGAAATATTTTATTGCATTCGTTGACTATGAAAACCGTATGATAGACACTGTTTTTAAGATTCTAACTTGATTAGCTGCTGAGATATTGCTTAAAACTGGATTTTCGGTAATGGCTGGCTAATTTGCATATTTTATGCTAATTTATTATTCTGATCCTAATTAGATATATTTTAGTACATTCGTTGATCATGAAAACCGTATGATAGACACTCTTTTTAGGATTCTAACTTGATTAGTTTCTGAGATATTGCTTGAAACTGGATTTTGCGTAATGGCTGCCTAATTTGCATATTTTATGCTAATTTATTATTCTGATTCTTATTTAGATATATTCTATTGCATTCGTTGACCATGAAAACCGTATGATAGACACTGTTTTTAGGATTCTAACTTGATTAGTTGCTGAGATATTGCTTGAAACAGGATTTCTAGTAATGTCTGCCTAATTTGCAGATTTTAGCACATTTAGCTCCAACAGCTTAAATGCAAAGAACCGGATTTCCATAAGTCCATATTCAGAGGCTTCAAAAATAACCACCATGAAAAATCCCCAGGGGGGGGGAGGTGGGTTACGGGTGGCCCACGGTCTATTAGCTCTAGTGATCAAGCCGACACCGATAAGACAACGCCGTATTCCATAAAAGTACTTTCCTTAATATGGTTAATTTTGCAGTGTGCCAAACGCCGTAGGTTACGCTCCAATAATAATTTTCCTATGATATAATAGCCTATGTGCACTGACATAGAGAACCCGGAAAGAATGTTGACAGTAAATAAAAAAAAATGTTTTAAATGTGTTCTTTAAAGGTAAACTTAATCTTAAAACTAAATAAATATTGTGTATACATTATGTTTTATTCCAACATAAACATGAGGCGGTAAACCAATATTGTTGTTTTATCGGTACCGTCTGCGACGCTGGCCCATCATTAAAACAATATTGAGTCAACATGTCGTGTTTTCTGAGCTGAGTGAGTCCAGTGAATATTGCTTTACGTGGCTTTTTGCACAAGTTTTCTGAGGTAGCAGTCTCTAAGGGACGCACAATTTGATATCTGGGGGGGGGGGGCTGGAAAAAAATTGAAAAAATGGTTTGTCGCCACAAAAGTCAGGAAAAAAAATTGTTGAAAATGTGGGCAGAAAAAAAAATTGTTGTCGAAATTGATGAAAACTATGTCGACCAGAAAAAAACACCAAATGGTAACGTACATAATAGGGAAAGCATACGACAAAAAATTTCTTCGACGAAACATAAAAATAAAAATTGTCGGACGTTGATCGCCAAAAAAAAAAGATTGTTTTCTCTCGGAGGAAAAAAAAAAGTTTGCAAGCAACAAAAACTCTAGCCCATCCCCCCCCCCTCCACCCCCCAGATATCTAATGGTGCGTCCCTAAGATTAGGCCTACTAGGCCTATACTGCTTTCTATACTTATTAATCACACTCACTTGTTGATGTCTGCCCGTACTGTCCAGAACAGGAACAGAGACGACAAGCTGGTAATGTGTCCTGCAGTCATCGCCCCGGATCATGGGAACTGAAATGATTGAATGCTATCAACTCCGTGCTCCTGCTCAAATCCGTATATAATGTCTGATAATATTATACGCAACATAAGAAATATGGTTTTGCCGTATAACCAACTACCCGAGACGTTGGCCCATGTAAGTCTAATGCTGGCCCACCGTATGTGACGTTGGCCCACCATTAACCCACAAGTGGCTCTGTATCTCTTGTTCACTGGCTACGCTTGATTAGTGATAAGTTATGGTTATATGGCACGGTTATTTCACGCACTGACGAGACATTGACTCACCATTCACCTGACAACGGGTCAATATTTGTTGGGTCTGGGTTGGTATTACTTCATTGCCGGCGCCTTCACGAGGCAGTCGTTTCACATTCAATAATGAAACAAAGAACTTTATCTAGAGTTCTTGGTGAAGTTTATGTGATGTTGCTTGAGGCTATGTGGATTTGATGGCGAACGTAGTCTGGAGGCAGATATTTAAAATATAGCTTAGTCTTAGATTTGTTTCACCTCGAGAGAGTAAAAGCAACCACCATGTTAATATCCTTAATTACCTAGTTCAACAAATATGGGACGCTGGTCATCTTCCTATGCCATGCGTAAGGTCACTAGAGGTCATCAAAGGTCATCGAATGAATATTTTATTAAACGTTAAACGTTGGCTAAATGGTTGTGTAATTTAGGGTTTCTGGCTAATATTTGGTCGAGATATTCATTTTTGATGCTTTGAGATAATTTGAAACATATTTCAATCTCAAATCCAAGATGAAAAAAATATTTGTTTACCACCTAGATATGTTAAGTTATCGTTTTAGATGACTTTGAGTCGATAAATTAATTTCTTGTTTTTTTTAGGTGATTTTTACTCACAAATCCAAGATGGCCACCGTTAAAATTGTATTTATGTCAAGGAAGCCTGGTTTATCACTGAGATAATATGTATGATTTCTCATTTCTATGTGATTTTATGTCAAGGAATGTATTTATAGTGTCTTTTAGATAATTTTACCAATCTTTTACACAAAAATCCAATATTTCCGCCGTTTTTCTTATTCAGTATAATATTGTTAGTGAACCAGAAAAACATTAATTTTAAGACTGAAAAATTCTAATTGTATTTTTTATTATTTTGGACATGCAAAATTGAAGATAATTACCATTGTTAAACAGACAAAATAATATATCTTGAACTCACATATCATGCTTAAATTGTCATGTGATAGCCTGTAGCGATTTACGTGATATTTCAGACCAGCAAACTTTCTGCCACTTTCGTTATTCTATAATTTAAAAACAAGGGGCCTTGACGTTTGTCAACAGCATTGCAAAAAATCAGCTATAAATGTGTCAGGGAATGTATATCTATACTCTAAGATGCATTATCATGAAAAGATGTATATCCTTTATATCGATCATTGGCATTTATATTATTATGTTTGGTTCTCATAATACATTTTGCTGATTTTACACACGTTCTGAAGCACTGCACCTAATGAAATATGCTTGACAAAGAATCATTTCACAGGACTACAATTGTAATATTACAAAAGTGCAATTATTATTTCTTCTGGGACTTTTATAATGCCACAGTTAGCCAGGAATTTTCAATCTTTAATTTTCAATTTTAATTCTTCTGTCTAAAATAGGCCTAACAAAGTTGTAAATTATCAGCTTTTAATGTTTCTTACTCAGCCATGAAATATACAGTAACCCTAATCAATCATTATCACATGTGGACGTAATGCACTTTCACTGCACCCTCTTACGTAATGCCAATTATGGAAATCACAATACACACAGTAGACCTTAGGATAAAGACCCATGAAGGCTTTCTCAGCTCACACGATCTTTGCTGAAATGTTGCTGTAATGTTGTCAGGCCAACGTTGAGTTAGGTGTTAGTTGGCTGTATCAAATGCTAAGAGATGAAATAAATGGGGTTCTACACCACATTTGTACACATATAGGCTATACTGGGTAAGGAGAACCTGAGGATGGTGAGATGTATGAGGTGTCACCGCCCTCCAGACACAGGATTCGAAATTGAGCCCTGTTGGTCTACGGCCGAGCACACTAACTCTCGGTCACGGAGGCTGCCCACAATATTCAATATTTACAATTGAACAGGGAGGAAACATTTTGTTTCTTTGAAACTTGAATGCCAGAGCAGGAGACGAATCCGAGATCTCTGACTTTCCTAGCAGGCACCAGGACCCCCCCCCCCCCCCCGCCTTCGGTATTGTTATTACCAAAGAACTATATCAACTATATCAATGGAATGCTAGCTTTGACCGTTTCCGTGGGATTTCTGTACATCGATCTCCCGTCCAAGCAGACAGCGCCAGTCGGGTGGTTGGCTACTTCCGGTTTCACTGCTTACACTGACAATACGTTGTATTTTCATCATGGATGCTGCATGTTTTAGCCCTGAAATTCATCTTTCTGATATATTTGAGGTATGTAATTTGATGTATAATATTATTTTATTTACCATATTATAATTTTAATTAATTATGTTTCCAATATTAGCAATATTGCCTCGAATTAGCCATGTTTGTACACACTCCCGTACATCGCCGCCCACGACGCCGTCGACGGTCAGTCAGTCATGTCAGTAGGCCGGTCACGGCTAGAGGCACAGCCTTAACTCAAACCGTGTCCGCCTCGCTGGGACCGGGGGTCTTACCTACATAACCTAGCCTCCTACCTATGCCTATTAAAATCCTGGATCCGCCCCTGCACTGTAGTTGAATATCAAACTCACCGGCTGACATAGTCATAGGCAGCGCCGCGATATTGTGAGTTGACAGCTTCACAGCTTTGACAGCTACTGCACTGTGTTTGTAACTGTGTAGTCTAGAAGTCTGTCCGACGGTGACAGTGGAGCCTGTGAAGGATAGGGCATAGCCATAGGCCTAGTCCAAAATGAAAGTTAGCTTTTCGGACTGCAGTCAGTCAATTCTCAAGCAATTTTCATGAATTTTTGTAAACCCTATTTTCTAGTCATTTGGCATTAATCTTAATTTTTTTTAGGATGTATAAACCCTTTTTAGAACTTCATTCTGGTTTATTCTCAGAATTGCGTTACAAAAATGTCATGTCAAATGGTCTAATTTTTTTAATGCTGAATTTTGCTAAATTTTCAGGGTTGTTGCCAAAAGACTAGATAGACTAATAATGATTACAAAATTGTGTGACAATTGCTTGAGAATTGACTGACTGATATTTATTTCACTTAATTTATCATTTATTTTTTGTCTACAAAGTTGGATCTCAAACTAGACTTTAACCGATTAGTATTGATGCAGGGGTAAAAAAGGCTTTACAAATTTAAGCGTGATAAATTTTAATGATGTGGAGCGAAGCGATCAGGCAAATTTTTTTTGAAAGCCATCAAATATTCATTTAGCGCATGTCCTTCACACAATTATTTATTTCATGAAAATTCAGTCTCAAAATATTTATTTTACCCTTTCAGCCCTGAATTTACCATTGTTATCTTCATCCACTACAAGCCGCGAATTGCTGTCGCAATTCTCGACTTGTAGTGGATGTAGATGACTTGAAGTGGGTGGGAAATTGAAGAAAATTGCTGTGTATTAGTAAACTAGTTTTATGGAAATTTCCATTCTAAGACCCCTAGTCGTAGGAGAATTAGGTCTGTTTTCAGGAATGTAAAATGATGCTTTAATGCATCGTGAAGGCTTAAAGGGTTAAAAATACTCTAGACCCCTACCCCCGTAGTGTAGGACCACCGGATATATATAGGCCCTATGCTAAAAGTAAAATATCCAGAGACAAATTTCGCACAAATATTTCGGATGCCCAAATTAGTGGGGTTTATAGTATAGACTATGGTGTATTATGATTTTTTTTTTATTTGCCATGCACTGTAGGCCTATTTTGAAATAGAAATATATAATTATAGCTGTGAATACCCCAAGAATAGGCCTACTTTTAATTCCTCATAGTTCTGGTGATGCTGATGCTAGATGTAAAGATAATCTAGATCCTATTTGATTTATTTCCTAAGCAGATGTCAAAATCATATCTGACATATGGAATAACAAACAAGAGCACACTCGATAATAGCCCGCCACCGAATTATGATAAAGAAAGTAAAGACGAATGTCATCACGTAAATAACAACCCAAGATATAAATGGTATGTTAAACCAGCCGCTTTTCAAGTTATCGCGCCCACAAGGTCAAATTATGGACGTAAAATAAATGTGAAAAATCGCAATAAGTCGACCATTTTGATTTTTTTACCGGCTATTATTGAGCTTGTCCAAGAACTGCTTATTAGTAACATGCATAACAAACTTGAAGAGGATACTTGTAAAAATGTTGAAGTTATCGCGCCTACAAGGTCAAATTATTGATGTAAAATGAGAAAAATCGCAATAAATCGGCCATTTTGAATTTTTTTTCAGCCATTATTGAACTTGTCCAAGAACTACTTATTAGTAACATGCATAACAAATTTGAAGAGGATATGTGAAAAACATTTCAAGTTATCGCGCCCACAAGGTCAAATTATTGACGTAAAAGGTGAAAAATCGCAATAAATCGGCTATTTTGAATTTTTTTTCAGCCATTATTGAACTTGTCCGAGAAGTGGTCATTAGTAACATGCAAAACAAATTTGGGAAGGAAACATGAAAAACTTTTCAAGTTATCGCGCCCACAAGTAAATGTTAAGGCCGACGCCGACGACGCCGAACTTCAATTGCAATAGCCCACCTTTTTTAATTAAAATTAAAAGGCGGGCTAAAAATGATAAAAAAAAATATCTGACATCTGGTTTGGACCCAGAAAGATTGTTGACTATACTGTATCTGTATTTTGAACTATCCACATATTTTATGACAACAGTAAGCTTGTTGGATGTCTAAAATTTCCCACTAATAATGTGTATTTAATAATGTGTTTTTGTTTCAGGAACTACTCAGTTACAACAGTATTACACCACCTGCTCTGGAAGTTTGACTGGTCATCTTCCACTACCCTGTGCTGCTGATATTACAGTCTGCTCTTTACATCATTTTAAAATACAAACATTGATATTTAGTAGAACAAATTAATGTGAAAGCCACAACCACCTGTCTGATCAGTGTATTTGTACATTGGTTAAAAAATAAAATGTAATAAATGTCTGAATGGTTAGAGATATATTAGCAGTGTCTTGTATATATACATGTACATATATCTCTCTTATTACTATGACAAATAAGTCTGTAATGACTTTTATTTCTGTCAATAAAATATCTGTCTGTCTGTCTGTATATTAAACAAGAAAATTATATAGGCCTACATGGCTAGACTCAAATTGTCACTGCAAAAACCATAATGTATATTATCAGGTTTAATATGAGAGGTTAAAAACTACTGGTACTTGATATTAGAATATATTATGTCTAGGCAAAATTGAAATATATCATTTCAACCATTTTGGAAAGCTTCGCGGTTCCATTTTAATATGGCAGTTTATTCCTTGGTTGGTTTTCTAAGATTTTGTGTTTATATGTGTTTCACAAATTTTGGTAAAACCTTTAGTTTAATAAAATGACTAGCTTCAGAATTTAAAAAAACCCTGTGATTATCTGCTATGTTTTAATAGTTAATTGTCAAGATTAGTATCAAGTAAATTTTGAAAAATGGGTATAACAAAGAGCATAATAACTAAATAAATTGTCCAGATATACAAATATAGTGGTACATGTAGTGACATAGATTTTAAGCTCTCATAATGTTTTAAAAATATTTCATAGAATATTCATGTCCCACATTTTATGATTTATTTTATTATAGGCCTAGATCTACATAAAAGCTGTTTTTGGCTAATGTATAAATGGTATATATATTCATATACAGTTTATATTTTTTTTATTATACTTTTTATTTTTATCACACTGACATTTAGTATCATATTGAGTCTCTCTGTCAATGAACATAATAAAAGTTTTGTTATTATATTGATTTTGTTTCGTGTACTGTATTTTTATGATAATTATGATTAAAATGTGCATAATTTACCTGTATTTCTATCACTTGCCTTGGTACTCACATTTTATTTTGCAAATTTAGGACACATATGTGGTCGGAAAAAATACAGTTTATATAAAGCCTGAAACATTCCAACGCGAGCACCTAAATTATGAAAAACACGTTTTTATCATTTTAAACGTGAAGGCGTATTTTCGCCTTCGATTTGGTTTGCTTTGGCAGTGAAATATATACTGGTAGGCTGTTTGATCCTTTTCTGGATCACTTTCACAATGTTGTTGTTGTTTTTATATATTTTATAATGTAATAAGCTTGTATACCTCTATACAGTGTCTTCAACTGAAGTGGTCCACTGCCAATTTTTACCACTGCACTTATAAATTGTGAGCATTTCTTTTTCACTTTATAGGCCTAAAATAGCAGTAGTCTGAATTAAGTTGTTCATTTAAATTTCAAATGAGTTATATTGTGCCCCATGTTATGATAGGCCTACAGTGATCACTTTTGTGAAAATATGTTTTTTATCAGCCAAAAGCCTGAAAATTGTGTAAAATTATGTGGAATCAGTTTATTTGACATGTAATATAGGCCTAGTAAATTGACATTATTACATCCCTTTATAAAACCATTAAATTAACTCAATTTATTTGCAACAAAAAATGTCAAATAGGTTCAGGCTTAACTACTGAAATATTCCATACAATAAATTATTATTTTTTCTTCGCTCGGCATCACCATGGGACTATAGCCCACCACTTAATTTTAGTCATGGTTGTCAAACAATCTAAGCTTGCCCTGTTATTGATAGTCTATAAATAAATTTAAAGTGAAAACAATAAAAGTTAAAATTGAATGAACCTGACAAGGTTTGCATTTCAAGGAGACTATGACCATGATGACCTTAACCCAACATTGATCCAGCATTTGTCCGGTGACACTGCAGTGGTAGGCCCCCCACATGGTCATGGACCTGTCAGCTTTTTAATGATATTTAGATCTAGACCTTAGGGGCCTTGCAAACTTAAAAAAATTCCAGACATCCTAAAATTTGGATAGAGCTCACCCCACCCCCCAGCCATTTTTTGTTTTTAAACCAATAATCAAAGATTTTAATTTTTTTTGGTTTTCCAATTTTCTATCTAAAATGGCCCTGGGCCCACCCACCCACTTCCAAATTTGTTTTGGGTGTTTGGATTTGTTTTTATCTTTGCAATACCCTTAAATAGTATTCACAGTTAGTGATTAGGGCTTAGGCTTGTACAACTTCTCGGAAATGTCTACTTAAGACGTCTGTAGGCCTACTAGGAGAAGATTGAAAGACTGACTGACCGAGAGACACTGACAAGTCACAATCATTGACATTGAGACATACTCAGAATGCTGGCGTATAAAGTGTGGGCGCCTACATAAGTGGCTGACAGTGACACTGACAGTAGCCTGAGTAGGGCCTACATGCAGTGACTGTCAGAGACAGTGAGAAAAGTGAGCGAGTGAGAAGCTGCAGTCACCAGGTCACACTCACAGTGGCTGCCCAGCCGCTCAACACGACAACAGGCTAAAAGCCAGGGCCAGGCAGATTTCACGGCACACGCCGTCGCTTGGTGCTAAAATTCAAAGTAAACCTCGGTTGACAGCGTGTTAATTTTGTATATTTAGCACGATCATATCATATTACATGTATAATGACTGCCAGTTGTCTCGATAATTTAAATATAGTGACAAGTTATTAAAAAATAACCATATACCGTAGGACTTGTTTACTGTCATGACTGATGACAACTTTAAACCGGAAATAACCAATTACCCCGTTTGTGATCGGCCAATGGACTCAAGTTCACTTGTGCGAAAGCGATGTTAGCATTCCACTGTTCTAATTCTGTGGTTATTACATATAGGGCCTATACATTACCTGTGGATTTAATATTGGTTCACCGTCAGGGGCGCTGCCCAACATTCTTCATATTTTAGTCTGCACAACATATTAAATGTGCATAATATATATTGGTCATGTCATTGCTATCCCTTACCTGTTATAATTGACAGGTATGTTTTTACTCTGGTTCTGCCATAATAGTGTTCCTTGTTCCACTTTGATTTTCATTTATTGCAAAAATGAAAAATATATATTTAAAGTTTTATAATCCAAGTGCACGGCTGGTCCTCGTCTTCATCATTGACGGTTGGCCATTAATTGGTAGAAAACAATCAACGAATGGGAAAGCGTGAATGCAACTATGATGCTGTGTCATTAAAAAAAAACTATTGGCCCAGCTGCTTTATAGACACTTTATAGCCCTACATATTATTACTTCGACGCATGTTTTCAATATACATATATCCACTTCTAAAGTATGCATACTTTCAGGTGCACCCCAGCAAATACGATACGGCGAACAGTGGATCAACACTCGAAGGTTTCGAATTTCAGAAGTTTAGCCAGACCTAATATAGAGTTAGCTCTATGACAAGACAGTGTGATTGTACTCCAGCGGTATTGCCTCATTGTAGTAGTCAACGCGATGCGTACAAAGCATAATCTCATAATATATTACACTGGCTATATACGCTATACTTTCCACAGAAGCTACATCGACTTAATGTTAGTTTAATGTTGGGCCAGCAGTGCAGACGGTGGACTAGCATTAAATCAGGGATAACTGGATATTTAGTTTATTGTTGTGCCGCCCTCTACATCGTTTACCCAGCATTAAAGGAACATCATTTATTAATAATATTACTATTTGTAAATTCAATTCAAAATAAAGTTATGGCTTTGGTACCACACATTTTAGTAACTTCTAATTAGATCCCTATTAGCGTGATATTTAGGCCTTTATTACAATGTGATGTTGAATATCAGCTTCCATCGATAGGGTCCATGATACAAGAACATAAATTAGGCCTACTATTTGTGTTTTTAGCATAGACTTAGGTTAAAATCTACGTTCAGTTAAACTTGAATATAGCCCAAACATAGGGACGCAGACGGTTAATATACGGCAATATAAATAGTTAAAATTATATCTATGAGATTGGTACTATTACATATTCATTGCCCGATTTATAAATCGGAAAAAGGGGGCCAAGGGGCCCATGATATTTTTCGGAGGGGGGGGGGGCATTGGCCTTAGACGATGGGGCATGTGACCCATTATCATTTCAAAAGGGGGGCATTTTCCCAACAACAAATAAAACACTTAAGGGTCATTCATATCACCTCATATTCCATATTAAACGTTCATCAGGTGTTCATGTTGATAGAAATATCAAAGATTCATATTGGCGGTTATGCTATTATTAAAACCGGAAGAAGAAAAAATGGTTTAACATTCAGCGTTTGCAAGTATATCGACTTCACGTCACCACGCACTCACATGAGTTAATATCACTTGTGTCAATCAATTGCGTCAACAATATCGAGTGTTATTGGAGTCGATCACATAGCTTGAGTGCTACTCATTGTCTTCCTCGGGTGCTGTTAGATCTCTTCTTGGGGCAGTGTCATCAACTTCCTCTGTTGTTGCCACTAGGCCTACAGCTATTCACCTTGAACCGCTAAGCGCGACTGTAGTCACTTTAATCCGTTTTATTAGCTATTTAAAATTCAAGATTTGTAAATTGCTTAGTCTTAAATTACAAATTAAACAAATACGAGTTGTTTTCTCTCACTTAAAGTTGTGGGTCAAGGTAGTGAGACACAACTCCAAGTGTGTGAAAATTTAAATTATTCATTTCAGCGGTTTAAGGGTTAATATATTATTATTATTAGTCACAATGAACAAATTTTCTACAATATTTGCTGTACAAAATAAATTTGTAGGCCTATTATTATTCGTTATATATTGGTCCATTTTTTTAGAATTTTTTTTGCTTTTGATTTTAATGGTACATATAGTCTAAGTCTATATAGACATCTACACCACGTTCAAGGTAGAGATTTCCCTTTGATAAATGCGGATACAACAGGTGTGGCGAAGTTGTGGCGAGGTTACTTAGCCCCATGTGGCGAGGTTACCAAAGCTGTGGCGAGGTTACTCAGCCTTCTTTGGCGAGGTACCAAATCTGTGGCGAGATTACCTGTGGCGAGGTTACCTTGTGGCGAGGTCAGGTTACAGGTGACAGTCCAATATTTCGTTGGGATGCCGAACCTTGACTCTGTTCTAACAACGCTGAATACTAATACTGAAACTAATACAGCGATACACAGCTCACAATTTGACAGTGTGCGCCGTAATGGGCATTTATTGGCGGCACTACCATGTCAAAAATAAGAAATACGGGAATTTTGTCTCTATATCTAGCCTAACTGGTAAATGCACAGCACAAAAATTAAAAAAAACTTTTGCAGTTCTATTCTATGGACATGTTTACATTATATGGTCATATTAATAAGCCAAAATAGAATCACTGATTTTTTTTAACATTTTAGCCTGAGCCAGTCCCTTTAATTCAGCAGGCAGGGCCTTATCTTCAAAAATCCTATGGCCCACTAAAATTAACTTGTTGCGTCAAAAACAAAGATACTGCTCAAAGTGTGGCGCAGCGATAGAATGATGTTGGGCCAGTTTTATTTTTTGTGGGAATCCCACAATTAGGCCTACTCTTTATAAGTCAGGCACTGGGTATTCTTTACATCAGGCGCCAGAAACACCAGATAACACGATACATTGGCCCAATGCTGATGTAATGCTGGGCCACTGTCTGCGACGCTTGGCCAATATTATTCCAATCAAAACCCTTTACGGTCTAATCACTATATTAAATCATGAACATATATATTATCTGAACACTTCTGAAAGACGAAAGTAGGCCTACCTAACCTAGGGACCCCAAACGTTATATTGGACATATTCACAAGGACTGGTGTACAGAAATGTCAACCGTTTCTCACACACAGCACCCCTATTTCCCCTAAATAGGACACAAACTCAGGCAAAATAAACTTAATAAATAAAAATGTATAGTTCACCATGCTTTGTCCCCTTTTCATGTCAGATGGTCGTAATGAAAGGGTTGACTTACCACATGATCGGGCATTGCAATAAAATACATTATTCGGTCATTTTTCACACCAGAAGTGTATAAATTATATCAATGTGCAATGCCTTTTACTGCCGAGTCCAAAAATCTGCAATTTTTGGAGATAAATATCTTAGCCAGGACCTAATTGTTATATTGCGTAACATAACACGGTTGTGTCAAGTGAGGCAGAGAGGGGTGCAAGAAGGTGGCTAGCCCTCCCACGCCTTTTACTGCCGAGTCCAAAAATCTGCAATTTTTGGAGATAAATATCTTAGCCAGGACCTTAAATTGTTATATTGCGTAACATAACACGGTTGTCTCAAGTGGGGCAGAGAGGGGTGCAAGAAGGTGGCTAGCCCTCCCGCGACAGACTGCTGGCATTCATAAACACCTACCCAGCTATCACGAGGTATTGACCCAATGTTGTTTTAATGTTGTGCCGACGGCGAAGACGGCGGGCCAGCTTTAGAACAACATTGGGTCAATGCCTCGTGTCTGCTGGGTTGTGGTCACAGCTGATCAGCAAACTCGAGTCATTGACACAATGGTAGCCTGATAGTGACCCACCGTTTACAACACTGGGCCGACATTAGCCCAGCATTGGCATACCAATATATAGGCCTTAACAACATAAACGTTCACCCAATGCTAGCTTACTGCTGGCCCATCGTCTACGACCATGGCTCAGCTGTAAAACAGCATTAGCTAAAGGTCTCATTTTTGCAGGGAACACCGGCAACTCAATACCCTGACACAATGTTGGTTCAATGTTGGAAGAGTGTCATAGATGATGGCACAACATTTAACCAAAATTGGGTCAGTGCAAGCCAAAAGGAGACAGTGCCATCAGCGGAAAGGAAGTATATACTTGATTTACAAGTGAACAAATACGGCCTTTTGGCAGCGCTATGGCAGGAAGAGACGGGACGCCAGTTAAAGGGCATGGGCCCTAGGGTAGTGGTTAGCACCGCTGCCTTTCACGCCAGAGTCCGGGGTTCGGTTCCCGGTCTCGGCGGTTTGAAAGAAACAAATTGTTTCTTCCCCATCCACGTGTGAAAGTTAGTATTGTGGGGAGCCTGCGTGACCGAGAGGTAGCGTGCTCGGCCTCAGACCGCCAGGGCTCGAATTTCGCATCCTGTGTCTGGAGGACAGTGTCATCTCAATCATCTCACCATCCTCAGGAGGTTCTCCTGGCCCAGTTTAGCCTATATGTGCACAAAGGTGGCCTAAAGCCCGATTCATTTCATTTACGCCAGTTAAAAAGCAGTAAATGCCTAGTATACCAGGGAGCAGATATTGCTTTCTGACATTGCACAGACAGAACAGATAGTAACGGAAGTTGACGACAGACGTTTGTGTGGAAAACCAGCTTAAAAGTTTGTCGATTTGACAAACTAAAAACGTGGTTAATTCCCAGGGGGGGATACCTCTTCAGCCAATATTTACGGAGGGATGTATCATTTATTTAAAATGAGACAGACAAACTTGTACTGTCCATATTTTCATTTATAACAAAGTAGAGCCTAATAAAAGCGATGTTTTATCACAGTTGTGTCTGCTGCCAAAATGGGCGACTTACTTTTCTCAACATAAGCTAGACCAAAACTAAGCCTGAGTCAACTACCAGACTGGTGGTATTGTCTCAGCAGATGATGTTGAGCATTAGTAATTCTAAATGACGGGTATACCAGGAATGAAATGGCTTGGAAAGTGGAATGTTAGCCTATAACATGGATTATTAAACAATAGTGTGGGCCCTTTATGATTTCTTCCAAATCATCTTATTTCCGTTGTTTCGCAGTTTCGCACTTTTGTTGTTTCGTACTTTCGTTGTTTTGTACTTTCGTTGTTTTCCACTTTCGTTGTTTCGTATTTGCGTTGCTTCGTTGTGATGAACCTTTTCACAGGGGCTCTGGCGTGGTGGATTGCAGCGTTAACCGCCAGGGCTCCGGCGTGATGGATTGCAGCGTCAACCGCCAAGGCTCCGACGTGATGGACGGCAACGTTAACCTCTAGGGCTCCAGCGTGATGGACGGTACCGTTCACCTCCAGGGCTCCGGCGTGATGGACGACAGCGTTGACCTCCAGGTTTCCAGCGTGATGGATGTAGGGTTAACCTCCAGGGCCCCGGCGTGATGGACGGCATCACTAACCTCCAGGGCTCCGGCGTGACGGACGGCAGCGTTAACCACTTCGCCAGAGCTACGGCGCGATCAACGGCAGCATTAACCTCTTCACCACGGCATGTATGATTTCAAATATATTTATTTATTTATTACAAAACAACGAAAGTACTAAACAACGAAAGTACGAAACAACGAAAGTAAGAAGCAACGAAATACGAAACAACGAAAGTACGAGATAACGAAAGTGCGAAACAACGAAACAAAACAACTCAGCAGCACAGTGGTGTTAGATTTACTAACCTAGCTACAAGTTGTTTATTTTAGCGAAATAGGCCTTAAAGGAGAATAAAATAGATGGATTTGAATAAAAATTATATGCCCAGTTTAAAATTGCCGGGAATTTATCGAATCGAGCTGGTATGAACAGTGTACACGGCGGCCATTTTGTTTGAATTTCTGGAGTTTATAACAACATCCAGCTCCCCGTCTGGAAACGAAGTGTCAGACAGGTGCCCCATCTAGGCTATAACTTGCAATTACTGCCAACTCAGTAATAAACCATCACAGAAAAGAGACTTTATGGGTTAAATAGGGATTTGATTGTGAAACTTGATAATAGAAAAAACGAACATTACATTTTTGTCAAAATCTTAAAAGTATTTTTTATCTTGATTATAATCAAATTCATTTATGGGATGAGGTCTACTTGCTGGTGTTGTTGTTATTGTTGTTGTTGCTTCTGTTGTCGCTTCAGATGGAACCGGGAGAGGAACTGGGTGGAAATGCTCAATATTATATAAGAATGGGGTTTAATTGTGAAACATCATAACTTAGTGAACAAGCAAAACTGGCATATGTCACAATTTATATATACGTCGACTGATATATCACATTTTGATGGGGGTTTTTGTCGTCATCGTTCCACACAACACTTTTGCCGGGGCTGTATTTTACATTTATTACTAGCACATAACATATCAAATATGTGTCATAATTTCGTGTGAATCCGCTTCTGTTCTGGAGAATAAATGGTAATAAAACAAAGTGCTGATCCAATTGTTTGTAAAATCCCAACAACTAAGAACGCTAATTCGTAATTACTATATGTTTCAATGATCCAACCTGAAAATAAAAAAAGAGTAAATTAAAAATATTGCATGTCAAATATACTTACCAATATATTGAAATTTATGCCAATATTCTTTTGTTTCACATACATGTACTATGATATCGAGGAAAAGTTTGAAAGGCTGTAATAATTTATTTTTTATTGACCCTTTAACCGCCAAATTATCCAATTTCAATTTTCACCCACTTGAAGTTGTGTCTCGCTGACGCGATCCACACCTTCAAGTGAGTGAAAATTATTCAGATTTTACAAAATGGAGATCAACTGTTTTCAAATATTACTGATTTTATTTTTACCATGTTTAAAAGGTGGTACTTATTGTGCTAATAAAAAATGAAAATTCGAATATATGCGGCACCGGCGGTTAAAGGGTTAAAAGAAATGTTTTTAAACTGACCAGAGAGTGGGGATGCACAAAGCAGACCGAATGATGAGATGATGATAGATACACAGAAGGCTTTTTCTGATAATTCTAGACCAACGAAATCAACAATGATGAGAGGGATCATTGCTAGGAAGGTACCTATAAAGACAGATAGACTAACTTGTAAAAACGAGAAGAGTATATTAAAGACAACATTTAGAATCATTGCGAAGTGGCTATGTCTCAGCATTTTTCTCATTGGACGATTTGATCCAGGGGTTCGCTTCAGGTACATTATGTATAGAATAAAGCCAGAGGAGCTGTACATTCTTAGCCTTCGACCTCGGCCTTTTCCAGCTTAGAATGTCGAGCTCCGAGAGTTTTAACAGACCTCAAACACATCCGATCATAATGAGAATCCCTCATATTCAACCGGTTCAAAGTTTTAGAAAAAAATCTGTGAGGTGTTGCTTAGGCCCTATATGTTTGTATCTGATCCGTTTTGCAGAAAGTATAGGTCCTACACAAAGGAAAACTGTTTAATTACATTATAACAGAAGAGTGCAAAACAAAACTGATATTGACTTTATCACCACTTAAAGCACCTGCCCTGATCACTCGTTGCGACAATAAATCACTGCTTATATATAGGCCTGGTCTGTCCGACGGTGGAAGTCAAAAAGGAAAGTTAGCTTTTCGGGAATTAATCAGTCAATTCTCCATCGATTTTTACAAAATTCTACAACCATTTGATTATTATCAAGTCATTTGGCGACAAATTTCGGGAATTCCAGAGAGTATTTCAAAAGTTAGACCATTTTGCCATGCAACACAATTCTGAGAATAAACCAGAATTAAGTTTATGATGGGTTAAAAGAGGGGCGTCATAATTGGATATTTACTACATGTCAAACGTTCTAACTTTTCAGCTATACAATATTTTTAATGACATTTTCAGGACAGGTGCCAAATGACTAGACGCCACTGCGTTTCCAGACAGAGAGCATAGTTTTGTTTGCAGCTGCAAAAAGATTAAACATAATGGCGGCTGTTTATACTGATCATACCTGCTCGATTCGTATTTTGAATTGTTTGTATTTTCGTAAGACTACTCATAAAACGTTTTTTCAGCCTCACAAATTGATTGTAGACCACTAAGCAATCCGATTCCTGCGGCCAAACATCGAACACATGCATCTGGTGTTTTTTCAACAGGCAGCTGGTCAGCCGTGTCTGTGACCGGCGACCTCGTCAGCTACCAAATGACAGTAGGCCTACTTCCATGAAAATCGGTTTAGAATTGACTGAGCAGGCCTAATCAAAGAAAAGTTAACTTTTATTTTGGACAATCCTCCACCGTTGGACACACTATAGTGGTATATAGCCAAGTATTATTAAATATGTTCACTGTTAACAGGTTAACCGTGAAGTCTGAATGTGCAGACAAATGACTCCGTAATTTATTACAACAACACTATGAAATCAATTTAGAATATATTGTTGCAAGAAATCGTAATCATGCAGGTATGAATATTATGTTAAAAAGCATGTTTTTTGGCGTTCACAGAGGTGGCAATCAATCAATACATATTATTCCCTTTCAAAATAGGAATTGCATGATGAATAATAATGTCCCTTTTTTAGGCCTCAGCCAATATTTTGGCGGATGCCTATTGTCGTCATCAGGCGTGTCCGTCCGTCTGTCTGTCCGTTTGTCCGCCACTTTTAGCACTATAACATGTTTCGCGTAACATGCGTAAGTGGAATGCACATCAAACTTCACATACCGAGTCTGCTTAATCATGACTAAAGCTTGACTAATTTCACATTTGATCTTTCTGTGACCCCTATGACCTTGACTTTTTTCCGATCGACAATTTTTTTCGGTCACGCGAATCACTTAACATTTTCTTATGTATTGCTCCAAATTTATAGCGTTTATCCATTTCACAAATAGACGAATGTGTTCGAAATTGGGCAATATTCGCACAGAAACTAGATCATGGGGACCGATTATCGGCCATTATTTTTTAATATGCGTAATATATGGAAAACCGGACCAGATAGCTTGATCATTACTATGGAACAAAAGTTTCAGGTAGGGATATACAATGAGAAATTTCAACTTGATCAAAGTCAAAATGGCAGACCTGCGGCCACTTGATCGACAAATTTTCCCGTTAACGCGATTCACTCAACATTTTTTTATGTATCGCTCCAAAATTCATACTATATATCCATTTCACTCATAGCTCAGATGAGTTTGAAATTGGGACAGATTTGCAATGAAAGTAGGTCATGACGGCCAAAAATTATCGGCATTATTTTTGTAATACATGTATGTGAAATAACTGGAAAACCTTGCCAGATAGCTAAACCATTACTATTGAACAAAATGTGCAGTTTTTGTACTGTATGCTGCTAATAACCAGTTCTCAGACAATTTCAATAATGGTGGCGGGCTATTGTATGCTCTTGTCTTTTCAAGATTTTCAATTTTAAACGATGATTAGAGGCTGAGGCAGGCTGAGGCCTATTTCCGTCGCCGACGGGCCTTGTTAACAAATTATACACAAGGTGACGATTATGTGTGTATATATGACACCAGACTCCTGTCCAGCAAACACAATGGTGTTTTAATATTGAACCAGCGTCACAGACAATGTCTCGTTTCTGCTGGGTGGGTAATCTGATAATAGTTAGGCTTTACAATTCTGGATCTTGTGCTGCTGTTTTTACCGCGTCGCGATCGCAATCTATACACATTTTTCAATAACAACACGCCACATGGTGAGCAACGCTGAACTGTTTTAATCAGACAACTGCTACACACTTTTTAATGACAACACGCCACACAGTGTGCAACTCTGAACTGTTTTAATCAGACAATTGTTTACTGCGCAAACTCGTGCAAGCAGTCTATTTATTGTCTTGGCTTCTATATTAACATCTATACAGGCCTTTTATTATGTCTGTCACCGTACTTGTTTGGTATGTAATATTAGCCCAGACTAAGGGGTCTAATCCTATCTACACATCTTCCCTATAGACAATATTTGGTAAACATCATGTGCAATCCGTCACGTAATCTGTGCACGTAGGCCTAATTATCAGCATGATCAGTCGAATGGCGCAGTTCAGAAATGTAAAAAAATAAGATACAAAAATATTTTTCTCTCTTTTATTGAATAAATCGATAAGCTATGGCTATTCACATGGAACACCAGACACATATTACAATAAATGGGCAGTTAAAGTCAACAAGTCGTTTAAACGCACACACGTGGATTAAAATAACATAATTTATATTGTGAAGCTACTAAGTTTATTATGTTCTCACAAGTTACTCAATTTATGAAATCAATTAAATCGTGTCAATTTAGCTAAAGCTTCAGTATGCAGCATTTGCTGTGTGAGTACACATGCTAGTAACCCTGGCTACACCCCTGGGTCGCGTCAGGAAAATATAAACAATCGAGCTGGTATGAACAGTTTAAACGGCGGCCATTTTGTTTGAATTTCTGGAGTCTATAAACAACATCCAGCTCCCCGTCTGGAAACGAAGTGCCAGACAGGTGCCCCGTCTACACGTCATGCAGCAATGTGTGCATGTACAGATGAACACATTTTGAAAATCTACTTTGCACAATACAATAATCACCAGAGATAATCATTCGATCAAGGTATCTCACGCTGCCAGCTTGCGCAGCCTACCTATACTGAAAGTCTACCTTAAAGGGACATGCCAACGCTGAAATCATAAAAAAATCGGTGATTTTATTTTAGCTTCTTAATATGACCATATGATGTAAACATGTCCATAGACTAGAACTGCAAAAGGTTTTTTTTTGTGCTGCGCATTTATCAATTGGGCTAGATATAGAGACGAAGTTCCTGATTTCTAATTTTTGACAACCATGTCAAAAATAGGAAATACGAGAATTTCGTCTCTATATCTAGCCTAACTGGTGAATGCGCAGCAGAAAAATTAAAAAAAACTTTCGCAGTTCTAGCTTATGGACATGTTTACATCATATGGTCATATTAAGAAGCCAAAATAAAATCAGCGATTTTTTTATGATTTTAGCGTGGGCATGTCCCTTTAATTGGTGGCTATGTGCTTACCCACTGTACATCCAAATAGACAGCTGTACGTCATCATAAGAGGATAGCTGATCCAGAGACAGCTACTCATGGACAACACACCACCCACCAACAATGACGATCCCGCCATGATTATCCTATAACAACACAATAATAATAATAATAATAATAATAATAATAATATATTAATAATAATAATAATAATAATAATAATAATAATTATAATAATAATAATAATAATAATATTAATAATAATAATAATAATAATAATAATAATAATAATAATAATAATAATAATAATAATAATAATAATAATAATAATAATAATAATAATAATAATATTAATGATAATGATAATGATAATGATAATAATAATAATAATAATAATAATAATAATAATAATAATAATAATGATGATGATGATGATGATGATGATGATGATGATGATGATGATGATGATGATGATGATGATGATGATGATGATGATGATGATGATGATGATGATGATGATGATGATGATGATGATGATGATGATGATGATGATGATGATGATGATGATGATGATGATGATGATGATGATGATGATGATGATGATGATGATGATGATGATGATGATGATGATGATGATGATGATGATGATGATGATGATGATGATGATGATGATGATGATGATGATGATGATGATGATGATGATGATGATGATGATGATGATGATGATGATGATGATGATGATGATGATGATGATGATGATGATGATGATGATGATGATGATGATGATGATGATGATGATGATGATGATGATGATGATGATGATGATGATGATGATGATGATGATGATGATGATGATGATGATGATGATGATGATGATGATGATGATGATGATGATGATGATGATGATGATGATGATGATGATGATGATGATGATGATGATGATGATGATGATGATGATGATGATGATGATGATGATGATGATGATGATGATGATGATGATGATGATGATGATGATGATGATGATGATGATGATGATGATGATGATGATGATGATGATGATGATGATGATGATGATGATGATGATGATGATGATGATGATGATGATGATGATGATGATGATGATGATGATGATGATGATGATGATGATGATGATGATGATGATGATGATGATGATGATGATGATGATGATGATGATGATGATGATGATGATGATGATGATGATGATGATGATGATGATGATGATGATGATGATGATGATGATGATGATGATGATGATGATGATGATGATGATGATGATGATGATGATGATGATGATGATGATGATGATGATGATGATGATGATGATGATGATGATGATGATGATGATGATGATGATGATGATGATGATGATGATGATGATGATGATGATGATGATGATGATGATGATGATGATGATGATGATGATGATGATGATGATGATGATGATAATAATAATAATAATAATAATAATAATAATGATAATAATGATAATAATGATAATAATAATAATAATAATAATAATAATAATAATAATAATAATAATAATAATAATAATAATAATAATAATAATAATAATAATAATAATAATAATAATAATAACTTTATTTTAAGAGGGTGAAAAATGCATAATACATAGATCTTAGTAATTTGATTGTTGAAGATGGCCACCCTTAGACATCGATCAACCGCTTCAAAAATAACAATTTGTCTATTCTGTCATGTGCTTATTGACTTTAAAGATGCTACTTTTCCATTTTTACATGAACAGTTTGGACAGGCAGAAACGATTTATTTTGACAAACAACATACACAGAAAAATAACTGTAATCACAAATAACATTTTCTTTGTTGGTCAAAGATGATCCACGTTAAGGCATTTTAATACCGCTATCACAAGGCCACCTTACATGCAGGTGTTTGATTATGAAAATTAAAAAATTGAATATATATTTATACAATGTTTTATCTGTAATAATATTTTTTTTAAATAATGACTCTATTACAATATGATTAATAATGATTATGTATCTTATTTCTGGGCATACAGCGGTGTATCTGCCACAGTGTAGAGTGGCAAATATGCCTATATGTCGTCCTCTATCCAAGAGGACGACATGACTACTTTCAACACGATTTTTTGAAAAAAGTCTATACTACTATAAGTCTATAAGTTCACCTTGTGGTTTTTGAGTATGCCAAAAATCCAAAGAGCAGTCTTCCTATAACATTACAGACTCCTGACATGGCGACCAGCAGTGCAGCTTTCTCTGGTTCCACGTTATAACTCTCAGCTCTCGCGGGAAGGTAAGTGATATTCGCGTGGTAGCAGAACACAAACAAATTACCAGCCAAACTTATCAACAGGAATCTGCCATTACTGAAGATTTCTGCGTCACACAGAGTTCCAAAAAACCTGATTGAAATGGAAAAAAATGTTTATCAAATCTTCAGCAGAGTTAGATATTGTAATAACCCTTAAAGCACGAAATATTTCTATACAAACCATAGAAACCAAAGTTTTTTTGCATTTGAAATCATCATAAATGACTTAGCTAGCTATTTCCACTTTATTTGAATACATATTTTATGGGTCTACGGGCATCATAAATATTGTACACTTTCACCGCGGGGATCGACTTGATGTCAGAATCTGACGTCTACAGGCGTCAGATTCTGACGTCTAGAGTAGATCCCCGCGATGTAAGGGCTAAATATATGATACGTACTGAGTTGCTCCACATTCCCAATACCAATACCAATGATAGAGTTGCATCTTGTAAAGTCGTGAGCTGGTCGGAGCCACGGAGAGAGAACAGTTGTGAACTGGGTTATGAAAAGATAACAACTACTTCAATCTAACGGATCTGATGGTGGTGCAGTCTCAGTGAGGAGTTTCTCACATAGTCGTTATGATTGTAATTGATGTCATCGCAAGAATGCAGGCAAGGGCGCAAAAAAGGTACGTCACAAGTCACATTTATTATAGCCAAATGCAGACTTGGTTGTTCAGGCATGTATAGATGGCTTAAAGGCATAGTCAACTGCCTGTCAACTGGGACATGGGGTCCCCAGAATGCAATAGTGGCCCGTGGATATTCCACAATGACATATATAGCCACATCTATATTGATCAGCCAAGATAATAATGCTATATATGTGTTTCATACCCAACGTCTCAATAAGAGCACGTTCCCAAATCATAGAAAATCCAAATACTTGAGCGACATCTATGAGGAAATAATTCACCAATGCTCTCAGATGGGCGTTGGGTTGAGACACAAACTCTTACGTTACGGTGGGGAAGAGAAACAGCTGACCCCCACACATATGGACAGGGACAGCAAACACAGCACACTCACCAAATGTTGGTTTAATGTTGGGCCAGCGTTGCAGACGTTGGTAGCAAAAATATGTCAGCGTTATAAGGGGTAAAAATGTATTTATCGACACGTTGAAGTAATACAAAAAATATGTGTTTCAAAATGTTGATCTCATTAGAACATGATGAATAACAATACTCCTGGCAGCGCCCTATATCGTTCACACTTTTTATTTTTTGGATTTTGTGCATAGTCTGGCAAGGGGAAGCTGCAGGAAGGACAGGTTAAACTAAAAAGAAATATAAATCTAGTGAAAAACTCATATGCAGTAGGTGACTCTGCTACTCAAAACATACAGAGCAGTAAGTTAAACAAACAGTGGAAAAGTCAATTTCTAGTTACATCTGTGCTTTCACCTGTCCCTACCTAGACATGTGAGGTGACATCAGTTTTCCTAAGGGTGGTAATGTATGTGCTGCGACAAGTATGAGGCGCCCCACCAAGAAC
>OZ024904.1:13406496-13412652 GCA_964017125.1 Flabesymbios commensalis
GAATTGCTAACGCAATTTCCAGCTTCAAATGACGAAAAATACATAAATGTAGTATATATTTGACGAAAATTTGTGTCATTTTATGGTTAAGTTTATTGACGAATGACGACGGAAATTTCCGTCATGTATGGTAGTGAAAATGTTAAATGCTTGGATCGCAACACCAGATCTATGCATACGCAGCGTCATGCGGGTGGGTAAATGTGTACTTTATTGGTGAGTCGTGACATCATATTTTACTGGTACAAAAAATATTTCGATTAATAAAATATACACATCTCATCATGTTTTTCATTGAGTGCTTACTGTCATACTGTTTTGTTCAATGTTTATTTTATTTATTTTGTCTTTTGAGTGGAGCATATTCATTAGTGTAATACTATGTTGTAATATTCTGTAAATAAATATGTTTAAAGTCCATACCCAGGCTAAAATAATAAAAAAATCGATGATTTTATTTTGGCTTCTTAATATGACCATATCATGTAAATGTCCATAGACTAGAACCGCAAAAGTTTTTAAAAATTTTGTGCTGCGCATTAACCAGTTAGGCTAGATATAGAGCGAAAATTCATAATTTTTATTTTGGACAACCATGTCAAAAATAAGAAATACGGGAATTTCGTCTCTATATCTAGCCTAACTGGTGAATGCGCAGCACAAAAATGGACATGCTTACATCATATGGTCATAGTAAGAAGCCAAAATAAAATCACCAATTTTTTTATGATTTTAGCCTGGGTATGGGCCTTTAAACCAAAATATAGACATCTCCCGATTGAAATGATTGATATGATTAACAGAGCATCTGTCTGTCACAGACAAATGATCATTGATTTCTGTGGCATTTTTTTAATTTAAGACTTGCTTGTAAATGTATAATTACATGGACAAAGGTAAATATGTATGTAGTTACTCACACGACCAGACACAATCAATTTAAATCAATTAATTTAGCACTGTATATGCTGGTCCCTTGCGCAATGAGAGTATATCACCTGAGGTACCTGTAATATTTAACCCTTTCAGCGCGGGAACCGTATTTAGACGTCAGAGTCTCGACTCTGATGTCTAAATACGGTCAGAGTCTGACGTCTGAAGACGTCAGACTCTGATGTCTAAATACGATCAGATTCTGACGTCTGAAGACGTCAGATTCTGACGTCTAAATACGGTCCAATTGGAGAAAAACCCTCTCGTCTCCATGGTTTATGTACACATATTTCAGCGTTGCAAGGGTAAATATTATAGACGCCACCATTGAACATGTTAAAACTCTGACAAATGTCATAATCGCTTTCATATTTTCTCATAACGAAAAGTGACATAATATTACCTATTTCAATATGAGAAACAAGCTAGCAATAATGTATAAAGTACATATGTAATGTCAAATTAACTACTAAACCCGTAAATATATAGGGCCTATAAAAAAAAATTGTAATTTAAAAATTGTCATTTGGATCAGCGTTGTAGACGTTGGGCAATGTTGAGTGATAATTTAGTGGGGGTTTTTCATCCATTGGACCTCCTAACGAGAAATTGAAGCTTGAAGATAAGAAATAAATGTCTAGAAATATTACCGTTGAGATAAATGTAACTTATTTGCTTACTAAATTTTACCTCTTGAAAACTGTTGTAAATTGTGCTGTTTATTTTATTCATTTGAAACATTGACAAAGCGGCAGTTATTCATTTGAAGCGTAATGAGCTAACTAAGACAATTGTGATGATTTCAAATTGAAGAAACAATATTATCTCCATAGTCTATACAGAAATATTGCAGCGCTTTAACCCTTTCAGGCCTGAGTTTACCATTGTCATCTTCATCCACTACAAGACGCGAATTGCTGTCGCAATTCTCGACTGGTAGTGGATGAAGATGATTTGATGTGGTTTAAAAATTTAAGAAAATTGCCATGTATTGATAAACCAGTTTCATGGAAATTTTCGTTCTAAAATCCCTAGTTGTAGGAAAATTAGGTCTGTTTTCAGGGATTTAAAATGATGCTTTAATGCATCGTGAGGGCTTAAAGGGTTGGGTTAAAAACAATTATAGATTATTGATGAAAGAGTTAATGCAATAAATACTTTCCACTGACCTTCAGGTATTTAAATGCCTGTTGAATGACGGAACCGACGAATAGCTGCCCAATTCCTGATCCCGATATCACGAGTCCCGTTGCCAGGGCTCTTCTTTTGGTGAAGTAGAAGGGGATCGTCACTATTGATATAACATACATCAGTCCGAACCCTAAACCTGAACACGAAATGGACAAATAAATATATAAATATCAGTCTAAACCTGAACGCGAAATAAAATATTAAATATATTACCTTCAGTTCAAACCCTAAATCTGAACAAGAAATAGACGAATAAATATATAAACATCCGTGCGAGCCCTACACTTGAACACGAAATCATGTAAATAGATCAATAAATATATTAACGTCAGTCTAAACCTTAAACCTGAACACGAAGTAGACAAAGAAATATATAAACATCAGCTCAAACACAAAACCTTTTTTTAAAATGGCAAGTATAATTTTAACTATAATTCTCAACAAAAATAACAATGGAAAACAATTGGAAATTATTTTTTGTTAATTTGAAACTGATAATTACGCCAAGAATGCGAGCATTTATTTAGTGAAAATGTCAATGAGGACTGCAGCAATTTAGAGGAAATATTACCTGATAACACGCCATATGTGAAGAACAGTAGCCTCAGGTCGGAAACAAGGGCACTTGAAGCATATCCCACAGCCGCTAAAACAGAGCCAAACACCGCAGTCCTCCGCCAGCCTAGGTGGAGAATCATAGGTGCCGCAAGCAATCCTATAGAAATCACAACAATAAATGAGACAAACGATTGAATACCGCAGTCCTACGCCAGCCCAGGTGGAGAATCATAGGTGCCGCAAGCAATCCTATAGAAATCACAACAATAAATGAGGCAAAGGATTGAATACCGCAGTCCTACGCCAGCCTATGGAGAGAATCATAAGTGCCGCGAGCAATCCTAAAGGAATAACAACAATAAATGAGGCAAAGGATTGAAGATCGCGGTCCTACGCCAGCCTAGGTGGAGAATCATAGGTGCCGCAAGCAATCCTAAACAAATCACAACAATAAATGAGGCAACAGATTGAAGACCGCAGTCCTACGCCAGCCTAGGTGGAGAATCATAGGTGCCGCGAGCAATCCTAAACAAATCACAACAATAAATGAGGCAACAGATTGAAGACCGCAGTCCTACGCCAGCTTAGGTGGAGAATCATAGGTGCCGCAAGCAATCCTAAACAAATCACAACAATAAATGAGGCAACAGATTGAAGACCGCAGTCCTACGCCAGCTTAGGTGGAGCATCATAGGTGCCGCAAACAATCCTAAACAAATCACAACAATAAATGAGGCAACAGATTGAAGACCGCAGTCCTACGCCAGCTTAGGTGGAGCATCATAGGTGCCGCAAGCAATCCTATTGAAATCACAACAATAAATGAGACAAACGATTGAATACCGCAGTCCTACGCCAGCCCAGGTGGAGAATCATAGGTGCCGCAAGCAATCCTATAGAAATCACAACAATAAATGAGACAAACGATTGAATACCGCAGTCCTACGCCAGCCCAGGTGGAGAATCATAGGTGCCGCAAGCAATCCTATAGAAATCACAACAATAAATGAGGCAAAGGATTGTATACCGCAGTCCTACGCCAGCCTATGGAGAGAATCATAAGTGCCGCGAGCAATCCTAAAGGAATAACAACAATAAATGAGGCAAAGGATTGAAGATCGCGGTCCTACGCCAGCCTAGGTGGAGAATCATAGGTGCCGCGAGCAATCCTAAACAAATCACAACAATAAATGAGGCAACAGATTGAAGACCGCAGTCCTACGCCAGCTTAGGTGGAGCATCATAGGTGCCGCAAACAATCCTAAACAAATCACAACAATAAATGAGGCAACAGATTGAGCAAAGAGGGGAGGGGGGGGGGGTTACTTACTCTCTTACATTACATAATTCTTAGGTCTCTACGCTTTCCAGAGAGTTTCCCAGTAAACACAAAACATGTGTATATCATTAATACAATGTTTGACCAATGTCGAAGCCGTTGGGCCGGCGTTGTAAAAATTGTACAGATGTTTTGTGCTTAATGTACTATATGCAGTAGCTATTTTAGCTCTGGTTTTGCTGCATGAAACATAAACTTATTATATCACGACTATCCGTTTTAAGTGTATCTTAAGAAGTTATGATGCATATTTTAATTACTTCTTGTTTTAGTATATACTGTCGTTTGGTTTACATATTATGCACATGTTAATTTTAATGTGATTTTACCGAACTAACCCTGTTGCATATGTATTTTATAATGTATAATTTTAATGATGCATACGTCTGCATAGACTTCCCGTCGTTAATAAATATCTATCTATCTATCTATCTATAATAATAATATATCGTCCTCTAGGGTATGAAATGTTTATCTGGCACTTTACAAAGTGTCCGATACACCCCCCTTGTCTAATGGGACGATATCATTTATCTTTGATATTAACCCTTGTGGTGCTAAAACCGCATATGAGGGATCCTATAATTTTAGGCACCAGTGGTGATATTTTCCTTGAAATATAATATTCGCTGAATATTGTCAAAAATTGAAGCATATATCAACTTGGCTTTGTTTATTGACATATCGTTGTCAGCAGAGCTTAATTTAAATTTTAAATGTTTATTTTTATCAATTTAAAGTTTTATTACCGTTATGGAGAGACTAATTTACCGTTATGGAGTGACCAATTTATGTTACGGAGTAATCTTCTTATTTAAATTTCTCGGTATCCCTTTTACAATAGTAAAATATATTTAACAAGTAGATAAACATCGCTAGTATCGCTATTTAATTTAGAAAGGATCACTTTATGACAATAACCCTTATAATGAAATAAGAATTACTCTCCGGTACGATTATTGTCGTTATGGAGAGTAATAATAACGAACATTGTGTCTCCATCACGACAATTATTTCTGTTATGGAGTGACAATAAACAAATACCAAATATCGATGCTAACACAATTTAAAAGACAAAAAGAAGTTACTTTTTCAACAAGTGTCATTTGTTTGTTAAAATATCAAAAGTTCTACTTTTATATGAGTAAAAGGGTAATTTGTGACTACTTTTTCATTCCAAAACGTTTTTGTTTTTGTTATGGAGTGACAGAAAATACGCGTTATAGATAGACGGGTTTTTTACTAAATCGTGCATAGCATCTATGTATTATGCTATAGTATGATTATTTTTGTTTTTTTTTCAGGTTGTAATAGGCTCAAAGGTTGTAGGGTGCTTAAAAGTTTACTTGCAGTAATTATGTGGACAAAATCGCGTTATAGAGACGTTGAATAAAAATACTCGCCCACAGACTTGTACAAACCTTACATTATTTTTAAACAACAACACAGTTATAATACTTTTTTTTACGATTTACTCCATGAAGGTTTCGCGCAACTGTTTTGCACCAGACACGTGATATTTTGGTTAGAAAAAGTACAGAAATTACTTGAAAACTATCAGCGTTACGGAGAGTCGCTGCAACGTGGGACAGACATAAACTATTTAAAAAGTGGTAAAATTAGAACATTATTAAAATTGTATATAATCTTATAGATAGTGTTTTACACTAACATTATATCGGAAACAAATATAATGTATAACACAGGAAGTTTAGACTAAATCACCTGTTTATGCGGGACAAGGTTTTCCGGCTAAAATTGGCTAAATTTACATAATAATTTCTTTCAAAAAACACTTTTATGTTCGAATTTTTTTCAGTTTCAATATTGCTATATTGTAAAATAAAGGTCATTCATTGCATTTTTCTGTTTATGTAATGAAATTAAATCAAAATATTTAAAAATAAATATTACAGTCATGTTGCGGACAGTGCTGGTGCTTGAAATTATAGTATCCCGCATGAGAACCATAAGCTGCTCAATTACACATTAGGCATGTGCCACCATAACTTCGTGCCATAAGGAGTTATTTTATTTGAGTCTCTTAATAAATTACTCAACTTCTCGTGTGGCGAGAGCCATAACCAGCTCAATTAATGTAATCCCTCTATTATGATAATGCAACGGGAGCCATA
>OZ024904.1:13412852-13483374 GCA_964017125.1 Flabesymbios commensalis
AGGACATTCCGTTGAGCAGATATTTTGACTACTGCTGACATTATAATATATGCAATCAGGGTAGTGGTTTATTTGCTCTTTATTGGCAGGACAATTGTGGCAATAAAGATATGTGAGTTAAGATAACTTATGTATTTTATGATTATAAAATAATGAAAGGACGCCCGTCCACCTGATGATAAGAACCCTGCTCCACCACCGACAATTCTGGTTAAATTTTTGGGAGACAGTGATAATTAAAAGAATGGTCATCAGAGAGTGATGTGAATTAAAAAGTATGCCCAAAAATATCCAATAAGATTTAAAAAGAAAAAATCTGGCACTGTTGAAATGATTATGACATGAGAGCGATGTTTAAACAGCCTGGGTTTCTAGAGGTGGGGTCTGGTGTGTACGTCTTGTGCTTACAGGGTTGTCAACGTTTTCGCGTCCATCTGAACCAATCAGTGAATGAAGCTGCAGAACGTGATCAACGCGCAGAATGGTATGCGCCACAAAACCAAACTAACATTTAGCAACGACTTGGGCCTCTTATTCAAAATTTGTGATTTTGGGACTTTTCTTGAAGTCTAGAATTCGTGAATTATCAATTTCTATGCTAGTAGCGCTATTATAATAATTTTCGCGAGATTCTTTAATTTGCAAATTTTTGCAATCCTTGCGAAATTCACAAACAATAAAACCTCGCTATTATTACCAGATCTACAGTGATAATTACAGCGACTTTATTTTATGTTATTTACATTTAAACAAGTAATATGCAGATTGGAAATGTATCACAAGAGTAGTAGACTGCAAACATGACACGGCGGCATTGTAATCATATAGTGTAGACAACGTTGTATTGTTTTGTTCACATCATAAAGAGAAATATATCCTCTATGCACTGTTGTATCCATCTTGACACGATTCACTTCAACTTCAAATAAGTAACATTGCAGTCCTCCTTAATGACCAGACTAAGCTTAGTTGGTTCTTGAAAGCATCTATAGATCTGAATTCAATCGAAGCTGGTGGGAGAGGTTTTTAATCAGGTATAGTTTTGTACAAAAAGGAATTTTAGCTCTAATGTGTTCGAATTGTTGTTTATGTCCACCACAAGTTCTTTCATTTGCATGACTCTCAACTGGCGATTGTATGATAACCAGTATTAACCGGCCTAACGATACACCATTAAAGCAAATTGCAAAAGGAAAAAATATTTATGCACAAGTCCGCCCAGGTAATCGTCATCTCTGTTTTCACAGTCACTTTGCTGTGATTGTTAAATTTGATTTGAATATTTGAAGGTCGCAACAGGGGTATAGTTGAAAACATTTCGACATTGTTGTTTTTATTGTAGTTAATAACAAAATTTCTTAATCTTGTTCTCTCACAAATATTATACTAGGTGTGCACTGATACGCATACTTTGCCATGTTTACAAAAACATTTTTGTCGACATTCTTTAATAATTGTGTACATTCTTTTACAAAGTTAATGCCAGAATCATAGTATCCGTGCTCTGCAAATATATTAATTATAGGTTTATGTGGACTGTGCTCCATTTCTACAATCCATACTTTGACAGGGATTGTCCAGTCCATGGTTTTTAAAGCTGAGTATTCAGATCCTTCTACATCCAAAACGAAAAGGTCTATTTCTTCAAGCCCTGCTCGTTTTAACAGTGACCCTAGGGGTAGGCACGGTACCTGTATAACAGGTTGATTTCTGCTAGATTTAGTCATACTTCTAGACTTGAAAAAGGAGCTCTTGTTAGCATCAAGTATGTGACCGAGCGCTTCCGAGCCCGTGAAATTAATCTCCCCACCTGGGCAATCACCAGCTGCGACTCCAAAACTTGTGGTGTTAGGCCGATTTGTTAATACTAATTTATAATTCACTGGATTAGGTTCAATCAGTAAACCTTTCCATCTTAGGTGCTTTTCAAAGAAGAGTGAAATGCTATGTCCGAGTCCATCAAAGGCACCCATTTCTACGAAACTACCGCCACATTTGAAAGGTTGAGAAAAAAAATGATTCAAGATAACAAAATCTTCTCCGCCTTGACTGTGAAATGTGTACGGTTTCTCCAACAAACATTCTGCTATAAATACAAATTCATTATTTACAAAAAAAGCCAATACTTTGAAAAATCTATTTATAAATTGAAATGTTTCGTTATCAGTAGGTCACATATTCCACCTGAATCTTTTAGTAGAGGAATAAAACAAACAAGATAACATATACCCAACTCAATTTAATCTATTTAACTCATTGGTAATGTGATAATTATTGACAATAAATTTTGGAACTATTATCTTACCTGGTTCTACCGATGGAAACATATATTCTATAAATTGTCCATATTTTGACTGGCTGATATTTGGCCGATGTTGAGGGAAATAGTTCCACTTTATATCTTCATGTTTATCATATCGATTAAATCCCGATCGAGTCCACAGGAATAGTGCTGATACAAAAGCAATCAGCAACACAGATAATGCAACGTGTTTAACTTCAATAAATCCATGCATATTAACTAAAACAGAACACAACTATTATTATTATTATCATCATCATCATTTAAAAAATAATGATGATATTTAATATCATCATATCTAATTATTATTATGTCCCAGAATGTGAAATAATAGTGCATACAATTTTAAGAAAGCAGTTTTCAGCTATTTTACAGGATCCAGCTGCATATACATCTTGATGATTCCTGAAAAAATTAGACCCTCAACGTTTCCGATTACAGAATATCAATAATATATTTATATTTAATTACGTTCTATTAGTTAATTTTTTTGCCTTGAGGTAAAATCGACGTAAACTTGATTTTACCTGTTTCCAAATCATTGCTTTGACGGAAAATAGAGATCAATGCTTTGGAATCAAATTTACATCAATGTTTTACTTCAAATTGATGTAATGATTTCGACTTTAATTGATTTGCATTTTCGACAATTTTTTTATTGTCAATTTTAATGTATTTTTATAAGACTTATTTTTTTAATTGAATTCATAATTCTTGTATGAGGACATGTGTGATGCTGGCTCTGATATATTAGGATGTGAAAAGAACAAGCTGAACAGTGCACTACTGTGTGTAGCATTTAAATCGTTGTATTTATGTTTTTTTCAGTTTGAGAGGGCGGGGGCCCTAGGGTAGTAGTTAGCACCGCTGCCTTTCACGCCAGAGTCCGGGGTTCGGTTCCCGGTCTCGGCGGTTTGAAAGAAACAAAATTGTTTCTTCCCCATCCACGTGTGAAAGTTTTTATTGTGGGGAGACTCCGTGACCGAGAGGTAGCGTGCTCGGCCTCAGACCGCCAGGGCTCGAATTTCGAATCCTGTGTCTGGAGGACAGTGTCATCTCAATCATCTCACCATCCTCAGGAGGTTCTCCTGGCCCAGTTTAGCCTATATGTGCACAAAGGTGGCCTAAAGCCCGATTTATTTCATTTTCATTTCAGTTTGAGAATCGTGTACAACTCATTGGCGTCTCTTGACTTTATTGGTAAAAAATTGGTGCTCTCACATAAGGTCATTATTATTTTTTTGAATAAACCACCGCGACGTTTGGGAAAATCATAGGGTAGAAAATGTTTGCATATGTTTGAATAATACATTTAAAGTTGATTGGTCAAACAATGCCCGAAACTCCATAAAATTATGAATGTACATAAAGTTCAAAATCGACCACGCAATTTGTTTTACATCTCCGACACAAGGTGGCTAAAGGCGCTAGCAAATTTAAAAATGAGTTCACATACTCTAGAAATAGAAAGAGGAAGGCATGTCAAGCCGCAAACAATACCACTAGAACAGCCCACATGTCAAAGATTTACACCAGAATCTGACGACGAAGTTCACTTTTTAATTAGTTGTTCTTATTCGCTTACTAGTTTACTTGCCGAAAGCAAACTACACAACACTGAATTTGAAGCTCTTAAACGACGAACAATTCACTTACATTATGTCATCTACACATCAACCGTTATTAATATGCTTAGCAAAATACACCTATACCTGTTTATAAACCTTATGCATGCCATGTATCCGCTCTTAATAAACGGTTGCTTTCGGGGCGGAGGGTTCTGATGCTCCCATATTATCATTTATTATGCTTTCATAACTTGAGTATGACTTGAGTATTGACTTGAGTATTATCACATATCAAGCTGGCTGTTGCGCTAGAAACTTTTTATTTTCGCCTTTCAGGGACGTTTCCGTCGCCTCTGTTATCAGATGAGGTGGGGCCTTATGGAGGATTTCAGAGATGCTATGTCAGCTGAGGTTGGGAATGTTTTTTGTTCCATTGCAACGCCGAATATGTGATACTATCTAGGTCGTGATTGAAAATAGTATTAATTAATCAATTTTAAAAAATAGCTACAATGTTTCTGTGTGAGTGCCTTGTCGTCTAACCACACATAATACCCCTCCCGTAGACTTACATGTATTATGGCCCATACGCTTGGGCCTCTCAGCATGTTCAAGTAAAAAAATGTATATGAACCTATATATATTTTTTTAATCATCAGGACTTACTCAATATATCAATTTTATCAATATAAAAAATAAAAAAGGTGCTTAATCATGGGGCTTTTTTTCTATTTTCACATGCAAATGTAAGTCCTAGTACCTTCCCTGAGCGTTGCCAAAACACGGGAACTATCGAATGCAGCATATGCCTTGTTACTACCAGGGTAGAGACGACATTTTTACCTATATTTTCAGATTTCAATGTTTTTGAAGCAAGAAGTGGTCACCCAATCTAGATGAATTGGTATCAAAATGATCGTAACTCTCTCACTTTTTAATGATATGCGCGTTTGAATTTGTGTGGTCAGACCTTGTCCTGCGTGAATGCCATACATAATTATTATGCGTCATCATGTGATTATTATTGCTATTACGTTACATTGTTATCTGGAACAATCACAAGTCACCTGTTTCTATATTAGCTATATTTCCTTAGCGTATTGCCACATATTAGGACAGCTGAATGTTTTTGTTCCATGGCAACTCCCATTATGTGAGTTGCGATGGTCGTGATTGAAAATGGTATGAGTTAATCACTAATTAAAAGCAAGTTGTTATATTGTTGTGTTATACGTAAGTAGCTAATTATCATGATTATTTCTAATACAAATTATTATCCGCCATTATTATTGTTATTACGTACATTTTTATCTGGAACGACCACACATCTATTAATAGCTATTGCCGGCTAATGTTCATTGTACATTCATGGAATTATATTTATTTTAAAAATGTCATTATAATGTTTTAATACATACATATTATTACATATTGTTTCTATACATATACTCTAGTTAGTTCATTTTTTACATATCAGTTTGGTTTTTACGCGTTACAGAGTGTCATTTTTGCTACTATTTATAGTAGGTCTACTAGCAGTTATTTTATCTCTGGTCTGGTTTTGCAGCGGGGAACATATATCTATCATGCAAATCATTAACATGTATTAACAAATCATTAACATGTATATTTCTTGTAATTATTTCAAAACATTTAATACTTGACTTGTATATTAATATAATGTACTGTTCATTTTAATGACGCACAAATCTACAGAGATTTCCCGCCGTCGATAAATATCTATCTATCATCATCGGGAAAAAATAGGGGAGAGATGAAATTTTGGATATTGTTCTAGTAGATTTGAGTCATATTTTGGGAGAATCGTTCACATTGTGATAAAAGCACCAAATTTGGTACAGAGCTGCTCTAGGATATACTGATCCATATTGGAAGGGGTAATCACCTTGCAGCTGTAGTGTAAGGGCTTTTTGGAGGGCATTTTCAACCCCCCTTATTTAAAAAAAAAAATATCAAGTAGGCCTAATTAGTAGTCAAATTGTTTTTTTCACCAAATATGTCTACGAAACTGTTTATTAGTGAAGTTAGTGGTATATTAAATCAAATCAAGGGCGGATCCATGGGGAATTAGGGGAAATGCCATACATTAGGTCAAATTGTTCATAATGTGATAAAGCACCAAATTTGGCACAAAGTTACACACAATGCTAATCCATATCGGAAGGGGAACCATCTTACAGCTGTATTGTAAGGGCTTTTTTCTGAGCATTTTCTCCCCCCCCCCTTTCCCCCCTATTTTTTCAAAAAAATCAAAGTGATTAGTAGTCAAAAAATTGTTTTCAACAAATATGACTACAAAACCGTTTATTAGCAGAGTTAGTAGTTTTATAAAACAAATCCAAGGGCGGATCCATGGGGCGTTAGCGGTTCACGGCCCCTTTTTAGACAAATTATTATAATAAGTGCCCTAAATTAGGTCAGATCGTTCATAATGTGATAAAGCACCAAATAATGTGACAAAGCTACACAACGGCATACTAATCTATATCGGAAGGGGAACCACCTTATAGCAGTAGTGTAAGGGCTTCGCTGGGGACATTTTCGACCCCCCCCGTTTTTTTAAAGAATGTGAATAATTAATCTAAAATATTATGTTAAACTAATTATGATGTGAGAACTTCATGCAGTCAAAGTAACACATATAAAACATAACAAGACATAAAATCGGATAAAATGCTGCCCAGCCGAAACAATTTTAACATTCCGGAAATTACTTAAATCTCACCTATTTGATCTGGCTTTCCCACCCTAGCTCCTCAGCAGCCCGGCTCCCTGTTGACGAACCTGCTTTGGCCTCGATTATGACATATGGTCACGCCAAGGATTTGTGCGCCTCTGAGCTCGGTCTTATGGACATATAGGTTGGCTATACAAGTTTGATTGATTGATTGATTGATTGATTGATTGATTGATTGATTGTTTGATTAATTGATTAATTGATTGATTGATTGATTGATTGATTGATTGATTGATTGATTGATTGATTGATTGATTGATTGATTGATTGATTGATTGATTGATTGATTGATTGATTGATTGATTGATTGCGATCGATCGATAGATCGATTGATTGATTGATCGATCGATTGAGTGATATATTAGCTGTCTGTACCACAATATGGAGATAGCTAATATCATTCAGAAACATTTTTGTGGATATTGTTGGTGAAATATATTTCTAATAGTTCTAACATGTTTAACAATTATTCTATTTTTTCAAATAAAGAGGGGGGGTTGAAAATGCCTCGAACGGAGCCCTTACGCTACAGCTGCAATGTAATTACCATCCCGAAATGGATTAATATACCTTTGAGTAGCTTTGTACCAAATTAGGTGCTTTATCACATCATGAACACAAATTAGATGCTCTATCACATTATGAACAATGTTACCTAATTTAGGGCATTTATTATAATAATTTGTCGAAAAAGGGGATGTGAACCCCTAACACCCCATGGATCCACCCTTGATTTGTTTTAATAAGCTACTAACATCACCAATGAACAGTTTTGTAGACATATTTTGGTGAAAAAAAAATACTAATCACTTTGATTTTTTGATAACAATAAGGGGGAGTGTAAATGCCCCAAAGACGCCCTTACACTACAGCTGCAAGGTGGTTCCCCTTCCAATATGGACCAGTATACTCCAGAGCAGATATGTACCAAATTTGGTGCTTTTATCGCAATGTGAACGATTTTACCCAAATCTACTAGACTATACTAAAAGTCCCCTGAAATCATCCTTGTGCGTTTCCCACTAGAGGGCGAAGTCCAAGATGACCGCCAATAAGACAGAAAGTACCATAACATTTTTTCTAAATGTCATGGAAAGTTGTTTTTGGCTATATGCCTATGGGTCTGATGTGTATATCTCTGAATTGCATGAATGCCATCATCTTGCATAATGCTAGAATAGTCAATATATATCACATCTTTGTACAGCTTCGGAATTGCTGTAGCGACTTCCACGATTTGATACTTCCTCGTGGTCCTAATTCACACTCAATGTAACTAAATGGGGTGATTCTTCAGGTGCAGCAAGAAGCGTTTACATGATAACTGATTGCAGCTGTCCATCCATCAAGGTCCAACCACAATCTCATAGGTGTTAATTGTCATCTGGCCAGAGCTGTATTTATTGGTAAACACGCCTAAAAGGCAACCGAAAATAAAATCTAGCTGTTGTGGCAGAATCGGTTGACGAAGATGACACCATGAAATACTCCAATAGGCCTATATAGCATCTAAACTGTTCAATTTATGAACTAATTTAAATGCCTTCTTTTTAGAATTGATGTGCTATCACATGCTGGCGTTGTGGAAGCCTTTGGGATGATTCTCAACACATTGAATGTTAGATGTTACAATAAATGTTACCGGCTGAAGCTTCACACAGCTAAGCATTATCGTTGGCTGAGAAAGGTTGCTTGCCGTTGTTACATTTACCGTCTCAGCCTCTAACTTAGCATGTTTTCACACTTACATCAGTTTTACGCGAATGGCTGAATGAACTAGACATTGTTCTTTACCAAGAGTGACGAATGGTGATAAGAATTTCAGCATTTAATTTATTTAATTTCTGCAAACGGAAACTGTATTGCCCTCCTCCCTGGTTCTGTACTCCGTCTGCAATATATTCATCCGAGATAACATCACAGTCTGCATGGAATTGTTTTTTTCGATGTAGGGTAAATGTGTATTGTACATATCACCAGACGATCAATGTTGATTACATAAGAACCAAAGTAATAAATACTCAATGAAAATTAATCTGATATGGAAGAGACATATAATTATTAGGGGCCTAATTATCTTCACATCCATCATAGTATTTCATCACTTTATAGGGCCTATATGGTAAGACTTATATATGTCTTTAATATGGATACCTCTTCCTGCAAAATAGAGTGCTAGCTCAAATACAACACATAGTTCTTATCGCTCCCATGACACAACTGAACCAGTTATATCTGATTAGAACCATGCATAATCAGAACCTACTGATTCCATACACATCCTACAATATCGATAAAATCTAGAAAGTTTCTGTATTTTATGCTAATCTGCATGAAAATATCATGATCGTGTCACGAACGGTATATTTCCCCAATTACCACATAGTCTGCATGGACCAATGATCATAGCTTGTTGCTGTGTACCCAATGAGCGTTGGCGACTTGTTCATGACATGAAGATGAGTTATGTTCATAATATATTATGTTCAAATATATTCAAAAAAAGCCTCGTCATCAGTATTTTCAACATCGCCCTGGCAAATGAGTGCCACAAAATGCTGTGGCAATTTTTCTTCATGTCTGACAAAAATGAAAATTACCTTATATTTCAAGGTTACAAATGGTAAGATAATGATTCCTTACGTGTGGTAGTCCTTCTGATATTTGTGGATAGCTCCATCTTCACCGCTTAGTTTGGATTTTGAGTGGCCCTAACCATTAGTCTGATATTCTCAAACTTATATAAGTCAACTTCTGCACTAAATTAAAGCTGCTCCTTGGGATGAGACATTTGCATTTGTGTCAATTTTGAAAAATTAATTTATATGAAGCTAGTCAGCCTACTGATCTTAACTAAAAATACAATTTTAAAGCACCGAAAAGGAGTGAATTAGTTATATTTCCAGGTCGTATATTGCCATGTAAACAAAACTAGTCAGCAATATACAGCACTTTTCACCACATATTCCCACGTCTTGGACGGCGAGATCAAAGCAATCACCGCTAATTGGTGTCTTATAGTCAGGACATGATAAGATACACCTGCAACACATGATTGTCTGCCCAACGCTGGGCCGACGGCATGAACATGTGGCCCAATGCTGTAGGAACATTCAACCGTCCTTTAGCAAGTGTTTATGTATACAAACAATTTGTTTGTGTTTTAAGCTGTATCATAGAAATGTTGATAAAAAATATTTAAAAAAATCTAAAAACTTCGAAAAAAATCGAATCATGATCTGGGGGATACACCACTTCATTACAAAAATAAAAACGAAAATTGATGTCATCCCAAGGAGCTACTTTAGATATTACCGATATCATGTAACTGTATGTTATCATAGTTATTAACGGTAACGTTATCTATCTTATACTTTTTGAAGTTATGTGTAGTGCATTACGTTCTTGTTTGTATATCTGAGCTGATGGTTGTGACTTTATTCGTTCAATCTGAACACTGAGTTATTGGCGCATTACCTGGCTATTCTATGGTATCTATTCTGGTCAAAAATATAAAACTGAGGATGATTGTATTATGTAAATTGCCAATCCCATTTTTTATGCTATATGCACGTTTTGATCAGCACAATATACCCAGTTACACAAAGTGTTCAATTTAAACGTACTATTTTTCTCAACAGCGTTTAAATTTAAACTCACATTTCTTGAGTTTTAAACCGGTGGATTATGCTAACAGAACGGAACATGTATGTGTGTCATAATTGTCATGGTTATGCAGACCACCTTGATGGGTCAACTTCATGTTTTGCTCAAACCAGGGCTTGTCCTGAAGGGGGCCACCCGTGGCATTTGAATTTAAAATCAAATTCAGATTAGTGCTGACACATTTTTTCTACTGTAAAATCACAATAAAGGTGTACGTCACATAGACCACATACCAATAGGCCTAGAGCGGATATATGGTGTGCGACAGGTTATCTAGTGCAGGGCAGTAATCAACAATCATAAAATATCATTTGTCAGTAGTCTAAGTATTCTTACAAAATGCATATTACGTCGGTTTGCCTTTGCTTCTGATTGTGAAAAATGGCTTTAAGTAAAATATTGCACTGGACTATAATGTGTCGTTTTCCTGGCGCAACATTTATTTTGCTCCCCAGAACTGTGAAGTATTGACGATAGAGGCTATCGCGGCTGTGAATCGGTTTCCTGGTTGTAAGAAACCTACATGTAGACACCAAAAACACATTTCTACGTTATTTGGAAGCAAAGGTATGGCACGTTACTTTTTAATGGCGGCCATTTTGGATTTTGCCCTCTAGCGACAAACGGACAAGGAGAAAATAAGAGGACTTTTAGTAGGCATATGTTGCTCAGGTGATGTTCAAGATGCAATCCCCCAAATTTCATTTCGCTCCTATTTTTTCCAATCAAAAGTCCTAATTTTACTGTACTAATGGCCCGAGATAATTATCCACCCAACTGTGGCGTAAGATTAAGCCAACGTTGCCAACATTTGTCGCATATTGAGGCCGCCAGCTTTGTATGTTGCCTGATAATAGTGCATGCATCAGAGAAGACACATTAGATTATAACAGATAGATAGATAGATGTTTTATTGACATGATTTCAAGTCATTGCTGACTTATTTGTCATAGTAATATATATATATATATTTACAATATGTACAGCAGGGTTAGCATGGTTAGTTCTGTGAATCACATATCGACATGGTATGTACACTTACATTCCGGCTTGCCATTTACAAATTTAAACAAGCTTAATTGGGGTATATGAAATATTCATCATGACTTATGACTATTTAAAATAACGTCAGGCACCATACAGCATTATCATGGTATGTACATGGGGCATATTTGTTTCCCGCACCAAAACCAGAGATAAAATAGCTACTATCAGTTATTCTAAATGGCAGCAAAAAAGACACTCTGGAAAGCGAAGAAACTTAAGTTATATACAGGTTTACATTTAGTCTAGTGCGCGTTAACCACAATATTAATTGTTTTATGATCTTTACCATGTTACATACTTTATACCTCGTTATATGAGCACTTCTCAGTCACGCCATAGACATTTCCACATATTAATAAATATTAACAGCTGGAGTGAAAACCTCCCAGACCTCAAAGAAAGAGTCAGTTGACATAGCAGCTCTGACTAATTTCTTAGGGTCCCACCCGGTCCAATAACACAGGCGCCGGGAAGGGTCCCCTAAACTTAAAAAAATAAATCTAGCTCTAAACTTAAAAGAATAAGCCCAAGTGAAATAATCTAATATATGGCAATGCCCAGTGTCTGATCATGAGAAATGTCATTAACATGATTAAGTTAATTAGAATGGGAATAAAAGATCAGATATATACATCATTGATTAAAACAAATTACAAAATATATACAATCTAAGCTATATGACTAGCTCATCAGTACTGCGCAGAATTGCTGCAGACCGATGAACTAGACAGCCCCCACTAAAAATGGTTTTACACATAATTACACATATTTTCTATAGCTTTAGCATGTTTAGAGCTGAAGAGCACCACATGTATTACACTAGATATGAGAGGCCATTGCACCTGGCCAAGTTCGTGAGTGAAGTGAAGAATGATTTGTGGGACTATGGCATGCCAAACGTGGAGGAGCTAACTCTGGCTCGAACGTATCAGCGAAAGCCGCCGTCCAAGATTCGAACCAGATTTAGATAACGTTGCAAACGACATTTAATGATGGCATGCATGACGTGGAGGAGGTCAGCGAAAGCCGCCGTCCATAACATATAAATAGCGGAACTAAATGTTATATTCAAGGTAAGATAAGACTCTGCACCGAAATCATTTTTAAAAGTGCCGTAAGTCCAATGTTTTTTCTCGCACCCGTTACGGCGCTGGTAATTTCGAAGCTTACGGTGCCATTTTTGTGCAATATCATCAACAACACAAGTATCCATCTATGCCATTCAAACCATCGTCAACGCAGTGAGCTTTAGATGTTGTAAGACCTGGTCAGTAAATGTTGATCTCACCCTGTTTTCTCATCCTATTCTGACACATATATGCTTACAGATTAGGGGGGCAATATCTAGGGTGGGATGGGGGTGCGGCTGTTCTTTTTGTCGCGGACAAATTATTTATTTCAACCCGGCTCAGCGGCGCGCTGAAAATGTCAAATTCAATTACATGTTTATATAGAACCGCTCTTGGAAATAAATTATTTCTTTCACGCAAAGTTTGCCCGAAATTATTTATTTAAAAAATACTCCTATCCCCCCCCCCTCCCCGGAGATTGAATGGTGGCCCGGGGTTTTGTTACAGTGTTGTATAAACTGGATATATTGGAACCAAAACACAGTGCAATATCGGCTTATACCGATCCCAGCAAACTCGAGGCGTTGGGCCAACGTTGGGCTGACGCTGGGCCAGCGTCGTAGACAATGGCCCAGCGTCAGCCCAACATCGGCCTAACGCCTCGTGTTTGCTGGGATAGGTCTCATAATGAAAACTAAGTTACTGCACAGATTGTGAGAACAATTTATATTATTATATTATGACTTATAAAAGCTAAACAAAGAAAACTAAGCGTGGAGAATCTCACCTTTAACCAAGACGTCAACATGCGCGTGCGATATTTAAAGAAAATGTAGTATTTTTTCTGTGCATGGTGATTATTAAACAGCTGTCTTGAATAGGCCTACCATCGTCAAAGTGATGAACCGAAATACCGTACATGTAACATGTACCGTATACCATGTAACATTAAGCATTGTAGCCTACTGTTTAACAGTATACATCGAATAAACACGAGACGTTGGCCCAGTGATGTTTTTATGTTGGGCCAGCGTCGCAGACATTGACCCAAGATGAATCCAACGTTGGTTACGTCGCGTTGACGAAGCATATCTTGGCGTTGACGAAGCATATCGCTCTAAAGGTACATGGGCTGTTTCTCTGTGTCGCATAAATGATGCTACAAAAACAGTGTGATAAATCTATGGAAGAGGCTATACAGCGGCCAGCCGCTGTGCTGTGTTGAACATTCGCTTATTCAGCGGCCGAAATATATACTTGTTAGGACTACATAAATTATCTGGCTGCTGAATTGCGGCAAATATCTCCTTCTAGAGCGGCCGAAATATAATAAGCCAATCACAGCGCGCTTAACATAATCAAGATGGCGATGTTAACGGATTTGACACTTGGTTAAGAAAGTTGGACATTAAAACAATTATGTCCACTGGTAGATATCATAACCGCTATGAAGGGAAAGTCTGTTGTGTCACATAATAAAAACAGTATGTCAGAGAACTATTAGAATGGATGTGCTAACCAAAAAATGAGATTTCTACGCAGCATCATCGGCTGTTCTATAACAAAATAAAGGCTCTTATGCAGCGGCTAGCAGTGACAGGAGAGCGATTTCTCGCACACAGCAGCCATTTTTTTCTAAAAAGGGCGCCACATGCTAGAATTATCGGCTGCTTTATAACACCACACAAGCGCTTATACAGCGGCCAGCTTTTTCAGCGGTAAAGAGGGATACACTTCAGGGAACAGTGACATTTCTGGAATTTCTAATTGCTTTAAATCGTCACACAAGATAATACATTAGTATCTGTTGATTACTGGGAAATACGAGCACATATCTATTCCCAGTAATCAACAGATACGAGATGTATTCACTAGCTTAAACGATTTCACTCTACTGCAATAACATAATTGAATGTAGGTCTATTTCTAAACAAGAATATGGGACGTCTGGTGTTTTGAATAAAACCAGATAATCGGAAAGATTTTATCTTTATTTTGTGTCTTTCTCTTTCCTAATCATAGAAATTAAATGAATATATATATAAAAGTAGCTCGGATCCTTCAATAGCAGCTAACATGTCGATTTAATGTTGGGCCAGTGTCTTAGATTGTGGTACATCATGTACATAATTGAACCGACAATTGGTCAACATCTAACGTTTTAGTACAAGAGCATACTTATGCCTATCCAGTAATGCTGGCAAGCTATGTATTAAGGTTCCCCCTGCCAGGGGAGGCTTTTTTGTTTTTGCACGGTTTCGTCCGCCAACGCCTCCGCCTCTTGTGGCCGCACCCATACCTTGTCACCCTCATATCTACAAATCCGCTTCTCCAATTCATTCGGTGTTCCAGAGACCGATAACTAGCATGAATTCCTAAGCAGCATCAATTTTTCAGAAAGTTTTTAAAAATATCCCGGTCATGGCGGCCAACTTTAATTTTTTTCCATCAAATTAAGGCCTTGTCAACCTGATAACTTCAAAACCGCTTATCCGATACTCCATATCCAACATACTGCATAGTATTAATTCCTAGACCGCATCAATTTTTCAGTGGGTTTGGAAAAATATCCGGGTCATGGTTGCCATCTTTAATCTTTTTTCGTCAAATTAGGACCCGATTTACTCAATATTCAAAAGACTGCATGGTAGTATTAATTCCTAGACCGCATCCATTTTTAAAAAAGTTCGGAAAAATATGCGGGTCATGGCGGCCATGTTTAATCTTTTTTTCATCAAATTAGTTATTCAATATTCAAAAATACTGCATAGTAGTAATAATTCCTATACCGTATAAATTTTTCAGAAATATTCCATATCCAACATACTGCATATAGTAGTACCGGTAGTAATAATTTCTAGATCGCATCAATCTTTCTGTTAACTTCAAAACCGCTTATCCGATATACTCCATATCCAACATACTGCATAGTAGTACCTAGACCGCATCAACTTTGCAAAAAGTTTGGGAAAAAATGCGGGTCATGGTGGCCATCTTTAATATATGTTTATCAAATTAGGACCCAATTTACTCAATATTCAAAACACTGCATAGTAGTAGTAATTCCTAGACTGCAGCATTTTTTCAGAAAGTTTGGAAAAATATCCGGGTCATGACGGCTATCTTTAATCTTTTTTCGGCAAATGATGACCTTGTCACCCTGATAACTTCAAACGCTTATCCGATATACTCCATATCCAACATACTGCATAGTAGTATTAATTACTAGACCGCATCAATTTTTCAGAAAGTTTGGAAAAATATCCGGGTCATGGTGGCCATGCTTAATCTTTTTTCGTCAAATTAGAGCCTTGTCATCCTGATAAATTCAAAGGCGCTTATCATACACACTCAATATTCAACATACTGCATGCTAGTATTAATTCCTAAACTGCATCAGTTTTTGAGAAAGCTGAGAAACGCCGGTTTTTGGCGGCCATCTTTAATATATTTAGATCAAAATAGCACCTTGTCCCCTTAAAGCTGCTAGCCTCTGCCTCCTAATATTACTTGATAATTACATGTGAAAATTGATGATCTGGTAAAATTTTAATTAATTTTGAACTTTTATTTGAAAAGTGCGAGGGGGAGCCTTCTTAGGAGTTCACATGGTAAACACTTACTTCTAGTTTATGTTTTATGATTTTCAGGTGGTCAGGGGTATACTGATATAGAGCAATATTTGTGTCATTTTTGCAATACGTATTTTGGTGTGTTTTTATAGGAATTTCAAAATGACCACAATGGAGTGAAAAGAACAAATATAAATTTAAAATTAGTTTTATTTTCGAATAGGAGTGTCCATCATGCAGTTTTGTGCATTGATATGCCAATAATATTAAATAATTGAACCTTGGAGCCTTACATGTGCTAACATGCTACATTTGTTTTAGGTGCCTAGATAACAGCTGCAACGAGCATCATGTTGGGCATTAAGTTAAACAGTTTATTCGTAGTCCACCAGGGTTACTATGACTATTGGTTGTCATGTTCCTCTCAGACGAATAAATACTTGCTACTTGTTGCCAGTGCTAAAACTTTATGTTAACATTGTATGATTTGCTTATTATAAGTGGACGCAACACAAATACAACAATAACTCTCTAATAATTCTTTTGCATTTATTAATAGAATGTCTCAGCTTGTTAATATGTTTTTGTATTCTAAAGAAGTGATCCCATTCTTCATTCCACGATGTTACGTGAATCTGTACCATCTCTGAAACAAATAAGAAGTATGCCTATGTATTATTAGATAAAGGATATATTTTATTAGTGGGGCAGATACGTGTAGAAAGCAACACGGGGGCTGATGGATTAAGGATATCATGGATATAGTGCCAAGCTGAATTTTCTTCGTGGCGCGAACAAAAATAGTGAAAATTCAAAACGGCTTCCACCAAAGTCTAAATATCTACAAAACTAGAGATGTGTTTCCGCATAAAAGCATCCCCTTCTGCATTAGCTTTAAAGGGGGAATATTCGCAGGTGATAATGGTAAAATGCAATAAGCAATAATGCAATACAATTTTGTGCACGGTTAACCATTTTTATTGTTCACAATAAAACATAAATCTAATTAGCTTTAGACAATTTAACCTGGAACAGTTCTAAAAAGTGTGAGGGGGTTATACCCTGCTTCAGCTCAATCGAAGACCGTATCGAAGCACAACTGATTATTTTTTTTAATCTTAAAATGTCAATTTCGGACACCAAACAAATACGTAAATCAGTTCGGACGCTATCGTTGGACAACTGAATTTGGCAGCCATTTTCTAAAATAGTCGACAGGCCAGGTAAAAAAAATCAACAAAATTATTCCCCAGGCCTACCCTAGCAGCATGGAATCTTTAAATAATTTGGTCAGCGCCCCTCCCAGGAAATCAGATTTTTTGTCATACTTTGGCAAGTGTCAGATCTGATGTAAAAACGGATGAAAGTCCACAGGTGATCAAAAAATGAATTTCTTTTAAATTCGCCATCTTAATATTTTTAATGGATATTTCTTCACATTTTCATTCAACTTGAGATGCGAATTGAAAAGTTCCGTGTAATAACCTGTTAAGTGCCATTAACAGGTTCTTTCTGATAACGACGGGTTTGAGGTGCTGAGGTAAGGAAGATTAGTGTGTGAAAAAATCTTAAATCTACGACCATTATAAAGCACTTTTCTCAGAAGCAAGTACATGTTTATGGCTGTTAGTGAGACAAATGTCACTATAATAAAATGTTAAGTGTGTTTACCAGTGAATATTACTGAATAACATGTAGCAAATCCTACCGGTAAACTAACTTAACATGTTCTTGCAAATAATAGAATCACAAATCAGAAATGGTAAGCACCATTAACATGATTTTACAAATATCAACACTATTAATTTTAAATGTGCAAAAGTATCCAGATAAATGGCTGTGAAGTCACTGTTTCACAGATATGTAATCGATATCCATGATTTCTGGAATAAATCGAATAAAGCAATAAAATGGTAATGTCATTTACCATAAAATATTGTGATGTTGAATTTGAAAACTATTGGCAAAATATATATAGGTTTTTAATTCTCCCCGGAAGGTTTTTAATTCTCCGCGGAGGGTTTTTAATTCTTTGCGGAAGGTTTTAATTATCCGTGGAAGGTTTTTAATTCTCCCCGGAAGGTTTTTAATTCTCTGCGGAGGATTTTTTAATTTTCCGCGGAAGTTTTTTAATTCTCATAGGAAGATTTTAATTATCTGTGGAAGGTTTTTAATTCCCCCTGGAAGGTTGTTAATTCTCCGCGGAAGGTTTTTAATTCTCTGCGGATAGTTTTAATTATCCGTGGAAGGTTTTTAATTCTCCGAGAACATAGGAAAAAATCAGATGTTTCCAATCATTTTTTGTGTTAAATATACAGATTCAAATACTTAGTTGTTGCGTTATTAAGTTTGGACTTCTAATTGAAAATTGTTAAATGAAAAAAGTTAAAATTTCGGGTGCTCATTTCTAATGATACAATCAATTATGCAATCAAAATAATGGTATTTGACCAGGCTAACTTTCTCAGTTGAATCCAGGATTAAAAAACCCATAAAAAGTAATTGAAATATGACATTTTTAACAACCTTCGCAGATTAAATTAGCATATTATATTGTCTCAATGTAATACCTGGATATATCCGTATTCATCCAACAAAATTTTAACTGTGGCATTTTGCTCCGAGTCGAAAAATTTCTCCAGAACTTACAATAATTCTTCTGTAAATTAGAATAAACATGTTGATGTATTTTTGTTTAAAAGTTTGAAGAACAAGATACATATAGCATTTGGGGTATAAGGGTTAAATATTCTTCAATGTTATCTGCATGATATAGGTGGATTAACGATACTACAAAACTCGAATAATACAAATTAAAATTGTGCTGCGCCCTACTTTGGACGCCATACTAAATGAATATGTGTTGATGTCAATTACAATTACAATTTATTAATCCATGATTACTAATACTTTGTGACTTGAAAACAGAGACCAGTTTAAAATGTATTATTTATTTTTGTCACTAGGAAAAACATATTTTTAATGATCAGGAAATCTTTACTAGAAGCGATACTAAAATCTAGGCCAAAACTTTCGGCATGATGTGAGAGTGAAATATGGAAGAAATACTCAATGGGTTTCAGATATATGCTCTGTAAATAGTATTGTTACTCAGATAATCTTAAAAAAAATATTTTGTTTGAAGACGTAATTAAAAAATTGCTTATAACACAAAAAAGTACATATTACATTTGTGTGCAATATAAAATAATTCTCCTCTGAAAGGGGTTTCAAAGATTTGCTCTGAAAAAGAGATTGTTAGTGATTAAGCTATTTTGGCTGAGATAATGAGACAAATAATTAGAATAAATAATTATATAAGCTGAGATATGTAAGCATAAATCAAAAATAGTAAGTCAAGGGAAGGGTCATAATCCCAAAAGGCATATATCCACCTTCAGATTGATATGTGTGTGTAGTATGAAGTTAATCACCCACGGCCTTTCAGAGATTTGATCCGAAACGAGATGGTCAGTGTCTAGGCTAGAAGCGGCGAGGGTTGTTTAAAATTACGAAATATTACTAGGGTATGCTGATATGTGCAATGGTCATTGTTGCAGAGGCGCTACTTGAAAAGTTACAAGGCTACCCACACCTGCCTTGAAAATAAACTTTCAGTTTAGATTTTAGAAGTAACTTTTTGTGGACAATTTGGCCACATAAAACTTTACAAAGAAAACGTTTAATAATTTATTAACATAAACTTGAAATGTAATTACATATGCACTTTATTTATCATGTATATTAAAAGAATAACTACCTTCTTCTTACGATTTTTTCAACAATTTCCTGAGATTATGGATATATTTTGTGAGGAATGCCAGTCGTTTCGGCCCCTTTCCTGTTCGGCCCCTTTCCCGTTCGGCCTCTTACCCGTTCGGCCCCACATATGTCATTATATAGTCACCGACTTGTTCTTCACTTCATCCGTGTTACTCAGACATGCATAGACATATATATACAGTTGACATAAATAAACATAAATAGACATGTATAATCAATTACTACAGAGCAGTTTGACACAAGTTGAGTTGTGAAGGGAGTCGCACCTCGGTGAGCATTAGGCCAACCGTGTACAGATGACGCAAGTTGACTTGTTAACAGAGCAATACCTCGGAGAAGGTGACTGCTACTACGAGCAGATGACAACTGGTGAGCTGTGAAGGCTGGAGTGAAAGCTTGGGATGAAACTCTGAGTGATAGATTGGTAAGCTGTGAGCTCGCTTACCAATAAAAATTGGGTACCTCAACTCAATATAATTTTTATAATATAAATGTAAGAAAGAGCGGGAATATATTAAAAATTAGTTGTTTCAAAATATATGAAATGATAATAATCGCGGCAATGTCTACACACGCGATAATCTGATCGTGCTTAAAGGTGAAATGACCTGCTTCATTCGTTTACAAATTGTTAATTATTGTATAATTTTAAAGGATTCATAGATAAGTAAATATGTTTAAGGTCTATATAAAGGCTCATAATATTATATCAGTTCTAGTTTCCAACGCGATAGACCTGTTCATTATAGGGGGCCGAACGGGTACAATGTACGTAGGGGCCTACTTGGGGGCCGAACAGGCAATGCTTGGGAGCCAAACGTGAGGATAGAAATGTTAAATTCGTGGTACAAAGAATCAATAATATAACAGTAAATTGAACTAACATTGGAAGGGTTGTTCTAAAACTTCACGACGTTTCGACTCACTTCTGTAATTTCTGGTCTTTCTGATTTGTTCTAGATTGTTCTAGGGCTGGGGCTGAACATAATTAAGGATAAACAATTTTAATGATTAGGTTATATGTTATCTGGTATTATTCCGGCCTGTTTTTACAATGTAGGCCTAGGAGCAGATGAGCAGGCTGTTAAGACAAGTAATTTTCAGCCACTTGAAGTTGTGTCTCGCGGTTCAGTGTAGTAGTAGTAGGCCTATAGTATAGCTGTATGTACCACGGTAGGGGGGCGAACGGGTAACGCTCTGACGACGCTGACTCAGTAACTGACAGGCCAGGGGAAGCATTGTAATTAGGGGGCCAAACGGGTAAGGGACCGAGCGGGTAAGGGGCCTAACGGGAGGGGGCCGAACAGGTAAGAGGCCGAGAAGACCTGATACCTTTGTGAGTATGCAGCGCGTGCTGGAACTGCTCAAACATGCCTTGATCTTGGATGCTGGTATATGCATTTGTAGCATGTCTACAACACTAGACTTTTCAGCATTATTCATCCTTCGATTCTGATAGAAAAAAGGGTGTATGTCAGTACTTTTGGCATAACATACAGAAAAAAGAGAAATCAAACATTTGAGCTTTTGCTATAAACAGCACAATTTAATAAAATTAAACAAATACATTAACATGTATGACTGGTATGAAGAGGTTTTTTTAACATTGTAAACCAAGTAGTTCTCACAGTGCCCTTTTATCAGTTACATGCAATGGAAAAGTAGCAGATTACTAAGCATTACACACCATCAATGATTATGGTAGGCTACAATCTTAGCTATTACTCAAAATGTATTTCAGCACAGACCACCCACAGACAATATAAACTTAGATTTTACATTCCCAGCTATACCACACAGAAAATGACCAGTTACTCAATATAAGTGAATGAAAACTGAAAATAAACTCACTTCTGGATATTGTTTGTACAAATCACTTGACACCTCGTGATTATGGTCGAGGCATATGTCAGTGATGACAAGCTGATCAACCTTCCTGTCGACACAGGCCAAAATTCTAGCGGAACAACCCATCTTCTATGACCTGCAAATATAAAAAATCAACTAATTTATTTTCTCCATCTTATTCATTATTAATCTATCTGTTAATTACTTACATAATGCAGTAATTAGTATTTAACTAGATTTGTTACCCACGTAGTGAAACTGATAAGGTTAAATATATATATTGGTTTTAATATATCTGTCTTCTAAAAACTTTGGCCGCTGTATAAGGCATCATGCCTTTCATAGCAGCCAATTGTTTCCTGCCGCTTGATAAGTGCCTATGTGCTGTTATACAGCAAACCAGTATTCTCGAAGGTGCATCTGCCTTCTAAATACTTGGGCCGCTGTATAAGGCTTTATATAGCCTTATATAGCAGCCCATTGTTTCCTGGCCGCTGTATAAGCATCTACATGCTGTTATACAGCGGCCCAGTATTCTTGAAGGTGCATCTGGCTTCTAAATACTTGGGCCGCTGTGTAAGGCATTATATAGCCTTACATAGCAGCCCATTGTTTCCTGGCCGCTTGATAAGTGTTATACAGCAGCCCAGTATTCTAGAAGGTGCATCTGGCTTCTGAATACTTTGGCTGCTGTATAAGGCATTATATAGCCCTATATAGCAGCCCATTGTTTCCTGACCGATGCACAAGTGCATATGTACTTTTATACAGCAGCCCAGTATTCTAGAAGGTGCATCTGGCTTGTAAATACTTTGGCCGATGTATAAGGCATTATATAGCCTTATATAGCAGCCCATTGTTTCCTGACCGATGCACAAGTGCATATGTACTGTTATACAGCAGCCCAGTATTCTAGAAGGTGCATCTGGCTTGTAAATACTTTGGCCGCTGTATAAGGCATTATATAGCCTTATATAGCAGCCCATTATATCCTGGCCGCTGTATTAGCATATACATGCTGTTATACAGAAGCCCAATATTCTACAAGTTGCTTCTGGCTTATGAATACTTTGGCATTATAATAGGCTTATCTAGCAGCCTGTTGTTTCCTGACCACTGCATAAGTCCATATGTACTGCTATACAGCAGCCCAGTATTCTAGAAGGTGCATCTGGCTTCTGAATACTTTGACCGGTGTGTAATGCATTATATAGCCCTATATAGCAGCCCATTGTTTCCTGGCTGCTGCATAAGTGCATATATGCTGTTATACAGCAGCCCAGTATTTTAGAAGGTGCATCTGGCTTGTAAATACTTTGGCCGCTGTATAAGGCATTATATAGCCTTATATAGCAGCCCATTGTTTCCTGACCGCTGCATAAGTGCATATGTGCAGTTATACAGCAGCCCAGTTTTCTAGAAGGTGCATCTGGCTTCTAAATACTTTGGCCGCTGTATAAGGCATTATGTAGTCTTATATGGCAGCCCATTATATCATGGCCGCTGTATTAGCATATATATGCTGCTATACAGCAGCCCAGTATTCTACAAGTTGCTTCTGGCTTCTAAATACTTTGGCCGCTGTGTCAAGCACTATAATAGGTTTATACAGCAGCCCATTGTTCCCTGACCGCTGCATAAATGCATACATGCGGTTATACAGCAGCCCAGTTTTCTAGAAGGTGCATCTGGCTTCTGGATACTTTGGCCGCTGTATAAGGCTTTACATAGTCTAATATAGCAGCCCATTGTTTCTTGGCCGCTGTATAGGCATCTACATGCTATTATACAGCAGCCCAGTATTCTTGAAGGTGCATCTGGCTTCTAAATACTTTGCTCGCTGTATAAGGCACTATATAGCCTTATATAGCAGCCCATTGTTTCCTGACCGTTGCATAAGTGCATATGTACTGCTATACAGCAGCCCACTATTCTAGAAGACGAATCTGGCTTTTAAATACTTTGGCCGCTCTATAAGGCATTATCTAGTCTTATATAGCAGCCCATTATATCCTGGCCGCTGTCTTAGCATATACATGCTGTTATACAGAAGCCCAAGATTCTACAAGTTGCTTCTGGCGTCTGAATACTTTGGCATTATAATAGGCTTATATAGCAGCCCGTTGTTTCCTGACCACTGCATAAGTGCATATGTACTGTTATAGAACAGCCCAGTATTCTAGAAGGCCCATCTGGCTTCTGAATACTTTGACCGATGTGTAAAGCATTCTATAGCCCTATGTAGCAGCCCAATGTTACCTGGCCGCTGCATAAGTGCATATGTACTGTTATACAGCAGCCTAGTATTCTAGAAGGTGCATCTGGCTTGTAAATACTTTGACCGCTGTATAAGGCATTATATAGCCTTATATAACAGCCCATTGTTGCCTGACCGCTGCATCAGTGCATATGTGCTGTTATACAGCAGCCCAGTATTCTAGAAGACGCATCTGGCTTGTAAATACTTTTGCCGCTGTATAAGGCATTATGTAGTCTTATATAGCAGCCCATTATATCCTGGCCGTTGTCTATATATAGCCGTTGCATATACATGCTTCTATACAGCAGCCCAGTATTGTACAAGTTGCTTCTGGCTTCTGAATACTTTCGCCGCTGTGTCAAGCTTTATAATAGGCTTATATAGCAGCCCATTGTTTCCTGACCGCTGCATAAATGCATCACATGCGGTTATACAGCAGCCCAGTATTCTAGAAGGTGCATCTGGCTTCTTGATGCTTTGGCTGCAGTGTAAAGTATTATATAGGCTCATATAGCAGCCTATTATTTCCTGGCCGCTGCATAAGTGCATATGTGCAGTTATACAGCAGCCCAGTTTTCTAGAAGGTGCATCTGGCTTCTAAATACTTTGGCCGCTGTATAAGGCATTATATAGCCTTATATAGCAGCCCATTGTTTCCTGACCGCTGCATAAGTGCATATGTGCAGTTATACAGCAGCCCAGTTTTCTAGAAGGTGCATCTGGCTTCTAAATACTTTGGCCGCTGTATAAGGCATTATGTAGTCTTATATGGCAGCCCATTATATCATGGCCGCTGTATTAGCATATACATGCTGCTATACAGCAGCCCAGTATTCTACAAGTTGCTTCTGGCTTCTAAATACTTTGGCCGCTGTGTCAAGCACTATAATAGGTTTATACAGCAGCCCATTGTTCCCTGACCGCTGCATAAATGCATACATGCGGTTATACAGCAGCCCAGTTTTCTAGAAGGTGCATCTGGCTTCTGGATACTTTGGCCGCTGTATAAGGCTTTACATAGTCTTATATAGCAGCCCATTGTTTCTTGGCCGCTGTATAGGCATCTACATGCTATTATACAGCAGCCCAGTATTCTTGAAGGTGCATCTGGCTTCTAAATACTTTGCTCGCTGTATAAGGCACTATATAGCCTTATATAGCAGCCCATTGTTTCCTGACCGTTGCATAAGTGCATATGTACTGCTATACAGCAGCCCACTATTCTAGAAGACGAATCTGGCTTTTAAATACTTTGGCCGCTCTATAAGGCATTATCTAGTCTTATATAGCAGCCCATTATATCCTGGCCGCTGTCTTAGCATATACATGCTGTTATACAGAAGCCCAAGATTCTACAAGTTGCTTCTGGCGTCTGAATACTTTGGCATTATAATAGGCTTATATAGCAGCCCGTTGTTTCCTGACCACTGCATAAGTGCATATGTACTGTTATAGAACAGCCCAGTATTCTAGAAGGCCCATCTGGCTTCTGAATACTTTGACCGATGTGTAAAGCATTCTATAGCCCTATGTAGCAGCCCAATGTTACCTGGCCGCTGCATAAGTGCATATGTACTGTTATACAACAGCCTAGTATTCTAGAAGGTGCATCTGGCTTGTAAATACTTTGACCGCTGTATAAGGCATTATATAGCCTTATATAACAGCCCATTGTTGCCTGACCGCTGCATAAGTGCATATGTGCTGTTATACAGCAGCCCAGTATTCTAGAAGACGCATCTGGCTTGTAAATACTTTTGCCGCTGTATAAGGCATTATGTAGTCTTATATAGCAGCCCATTATATCCTGGCCGTTGTCTATATATAGCCGTTGCATATACATGCTTCTATACAGCAGCCCAGTATTGTACAAGTTGCTTCTGGCTTCTGAATACTTTCGCCGCTGTGTCAAGCTTTATAATAGGCTTATATAGCAGCCCATTGTTTCCTGACCGCTGCATAAATGCATCACATGCGGTTATACAGCAGCCCAGTATTCTAGAAGGTGCATCTGGCTTCTGGATGCTTTGGCTGCAGTGTAAAGTATTATATAGGCTCATATAGCAGCCTATTATTTCCTGGCCGCTGCATAAGTGCATATGTGCAGTTATACAGCAGCCCAGTTTTCTAGAAGGTGCATCTGGCTTCTAAATACTTTGGCCGCTGTATAAGGCATTATGTAGTCTTATATGGCAGCCCATTATATCATGGCCGCTGTATTAGCATATACATGCTGCTATACAGCAGCCCAGTATTCTACAAGTTGCTTCTGGCTTCTAAATACTTTGGCCGCTGTGTCAAGCACTATAATAGGTTTATACAGCAGCCCATTGTTCCCTGACCGCTGCATAAATGCATACATGCGGTTATACAGCAGCCCAGTTTTCTAGAAGGTGCATCTGGCTTCTGGATACTTTGGCCGCTGTATAAGGCTTTACATAGTCTTATATAGCAGCCCATTGTTTCTTGGCCGCTGTATAGGCATCTACATGCTATTATACAGCAGCCCAGTATTCTTGAAGGTGCATCTGGCTTCTAAATACTTTGCTCGCTGTATAAGGCACTATATAGCCTTATATAGCAGCCCATTGTTTCCTGACCGTTGCATAAGTGCATATGTACTGCTATACAGCAGCCCACTATTCTAGAAGACGAATCTGGCTTTTAAATACTTTGGCCGCTCTATAAGGCATTATCTAGTCTTATATAGCAGCCCATTATATCCTGGCCGCTGTCTTAGCATATACATGCTGTTATACAGAAGCCCAAGATTCTACAAGTTGCTTCTGGCGTCTGAATACTTTGGCATTATAATAGGCTTATATAGCAGCCCGTTGTTTCCTGACCACTGCATAAGTGCATATGTACTGTTATAGAACAGCCCAGTATTCTAGAAGGCCCATCTGGCTTCTGAATACTTTGACCGATGTGTAAAGCATTCTATAGCCCTATGTAGCAGCCCAATGTTACCTGGCCGCTGCATAAGTGCATATGTACTGTTATACAACAGCCTAGTATTCTAGAAGGTCTCAGCTTGTTAATATGTTTTTGTATTCTAAAGAAGTGATCCCATTCTTCATTCCACGATGTTACGTGAATCTGTACCATCTCTGAAACAAATAAGAAGTATGCCTATGTATTATTAGATAAAGGATATATTTTATTAGTGGGGCAGATACGTGTAGAAAGCAACACGGGGGCTGATGGATTAAGGATATCATGGATATAGTGCCAAGCTGAATTTTCTTCGTGGCGCGAACAAAAATAGTGAAAATTCAAAACGGCTTCCACCAAAGTCTAAATATCTACAAAACTAGAGATGTGTTTCCGCATAAAAGCATCCCCTTCTGCATTAGCTTTAAAGGGGGAATATTCGCAGGTGATAATGGTAAAATGCAATAAGCAATAATGCAATACAATTTTGTGCACGGTTAACCATTTTTATTGTTCACAATAAAACATAAATCTAATTAGCTTTAGACAATTTAACCTGGAACAGTTCTAAAAAGTGTGAGGGGGTTATACCCTGCTTCAGCTCAATCGAAGACCGTATCGAAGCACAACTGATTATTTTTTTTAATCTTAAAATGTCAATTTCGGACACCAAACAAATACGTAAATCAGTTCGGACGCTATCGTTGGACAACTGCATTTGGCAGCCATTTTCTAAAATAGTCGACAGGCCAGGTAAAAAAAATCAACAAAATTATTCCCCAGGCCTACCCTAGCAGCATGGAATCTTTAAATAATTTGGTCAGCGCCCCTCCCAGGAAATCAGATTTTTTGTCATACTTTGGCAAGTGTCAGATCTGATGTAAAAACGGATGAAAGTCCACAGGTGATCAAAAAATGAATTTCTTTTAAATTCGCCATCTTAATATTTTTAATGGATATTTCTTCACATTTTCATTCAACTTGAGATGCGAATTGAAAAGTTCCGTGTAATAACCTGTTAAGTGCCATTAACAGGAGCAGATGAGCAGGCTGTTAAGACAAGTAATTTTCAGCCACTTGAAGTTGTGTCTCGCGGTTCAGTGTAGTAGTAGTAGGCCTATAGTATAGCTGTATGTACCACGGTAGGGGGGCGAACGGGTAACGCTCTGACGACGCTGACTCAGTAACTGACAGGCCAGGGGAAGCATTGTAATTAGGGGGCCAAACGGGTAAGGGACCGAGCGGGTAAGGGGCCTAACGGGAGGGGGCCGAACAGGTAAGAGGCCGAGAAGACCTGATACCTTTGTGAGTATGCAGCGCGTGCTGGAACTGCTCAAACATGCCTTGATCTTGGATGCTGGTATATGCATTTGTAGCATGTCTACAACACTAGACTTTTCAGCATTATTCATCCTTCGATTCTGATAGAAAAAAGGGTGTATGTCAGTACTTTTGGCATAACATACAGAAAAAAGAGAAATCAAACATTTGAGCTTTTGCTATAAACAGCACAATTTAATAAAATTAAACAAATACATTAACATGTATGACTGGTATGAAGAGGTTTTTTTAACATTGTAAACCAAGTAGTTCTCACAGTGCCCTTTTATCAGTTACATGCAATGGAAAAGTAGCAGATTACTAAGCATTACACACCATCAATGATTATGGTAGGCTACAATCTTAGCTATTACTCAAAATGTATTTCAGCACAGACCACCCACAGACAATATAAACTTAGATTTTACATTCCCAGCTATACCATACAGAAAATGACCAGTTACTCAATATAAGTGAATGAAAACTGAAAATAAACTCACTTCTGGATATTGTTTGTACAAATCACTTGACACCTCGTGATTATGGTCGAGGCATATGTCAGTGATGACAAGCTGATCAACCTTCCTGTCGACACAGGCCAAAATTCTAGCGGAACAACCCATCTTCTATGACCTGCAAATATAAAAAATCAACTAATTTATTTTCTCCATCTTATTCATTATTAATCTATCTGTTAATTACTTACATAATGCAGTAATTAGTATTTAACTAGATTTGTTACCCACGTAGTGAAACTGATAAGGTTAAATATATATATTGGTTTTAATATATCTGTCTTCTAAAAACTTTGGCCGCTGTATAAGGCATCATGCCTTTCATAGCAGCCAATTGTTTCCTGCCGCTTGATAAGTGCCTATGTGCTGTTATACAGCAAACCAGTATTCTCGAAGGTGCATCTGCCTTCTAAATACTTGGGCCGCTGTATAAGGCTTTATATAGCCTTATATAGCAGCCCATTGTTTCCTGGCCGCTGTATAAGCATCTACATGCTGTTATACAGCGGCCCAGTATTCTTGAAGGTGCATCTGGCTTCTAAATACTTGGGCCGCTGTGTAAGGCATTATATAGCCTTACATAGCAGCCCATTGTTTCCTGGCCGCTTGATAAGTGTTATACAGCAGCCCAGTATTCTAGAAGGTGCATCTGGCTTCTGAATACTTTGGCTGCTGTATAAGGCATTATATAGCCCTATATAGCAGCCCATTGTTTCCTGACCGATGCACAAGTGCATATGTACTTTTATACAGCAGCCCAGTATTCTAGAAGGTGCATCTGGCTTGTAAATACTTTGGCCGATGTATAAGGCATTATATAGCCTTATATAGCAGCCCATTGTTTCCTGACCGATGCACAAGTGCATATGTACTGTTATACAGCAGCCCAGTATTCTAGAAGGTGCATCTGGCTTGTAAATACTTTGGCCGCTGTATAAGGCATTATATAGCCTTATATAGCAGCCCATTATATCCTGGCCGCTGTATTAGCATATACATGCTGTTATACAGAAGCCCAATATTCTACAAGTTGCTTCTGGCTTATGAATACTTTGGCATTATAATAGGCTTATCTAGCAGCCTGTTGTTTCCTGACCACTGCATAAGTCCATATGTACTGCTATACAGCAGCCCAGTATTCTAGAAGGTGCATCTGGCTTCTGAATACTTTGACCGGTGTGTAATGCATTATATAGCCCTATATAGCAGCCCATTGTTTCCTGGCTGCTGCATAAGTGCATATATGCTGTTATACAGCAGCCCAGTATTTTAGAAGGTGCATCTGGCTTGTAAATACTTTGGCCGCTGTATATGGCATTATATAGCCTTATATAGCAGCCCATTGTTTCCTGACCGCTGCATAAGTGCATATGTGCAGTTATACAGCAGCCCAGTTTTCTAGAAGGTGCATCTGGCTTCTAAATACTTTGGCCGCTGTATAAGGCATTATGTAGTCTTATATGGCAGCCCATTATATCATGGCCGCTGTATTAGCATATATATGCTGCTATACAGCAGCCCAGTATTCTACAAGTTGCTTCTGGCTTCTAAATACTTTGGCCGCTGTGTCAAGCACTATAATAGGTTTATACAGCAGCCCATTGTTCCCTGACCGCTGCATAAATGCATACATGCGGTTATACAGCAGCCCAGTTTTCTAGAAGGTGCATCTGGCTTCTGGATACTTTGGCCGCTGTATAAGGCTTTACATAGTCTTATATAGCAGCCCATTGTTTCTTGGCCGCTGTATAGGCATCTACATGCTATTATACAGCAGCCCAGTATTCTTGAAGGTGCATCTGGCTTCTAAATACTTTGCTCGCTGTATAAGGCACTATATAGCCTTATATAGCAGCCCATTGTTTCCTGACCGTTGCATAAGTGCATATGTACTGCTATACAGCAGCCCACTATTCTAGAAGACGAATCTGGCTTTTAAATACTTTGGCCGCTCTATAAGGCATTATCTAGTCTTATATAGCAGCCCATTATATCCTGGCCGCTGTCTTAGCATATACATGCTGTTATACAGAAGCCCAAGATTCTACAAGTTGCTTCTGGCGTCTGAATACTTTGGCATTATAATAGGCTTATATAGCAGCCCGTTGTTTCCTGACCACTGCATAAGTGCATATGTACTGTTATAGAACAGCCCAGTATTCTAGAAGGCCCATCTGGCTTCTGAATACTTTGACCGATGTGTAAAGCATTCTATAGCCCTATGTAGCAGCCCAATGTTACCTGGCCGCTGCATAAGTGCATATGTACTGTTATACAGCAGCCTAGTATTCTAGAAGGTGCATCTGGCTTGTAAATACTTTGACCGCTGTATAAGGCATTATATAGCCTTATATAACAGCCCATTGTTGCCTGACCGCTGCATAAGTGCATATGTGCTGTTATACAGCAGCCCAGTATTCTAGAAGACGCATCTGGCTTGTAAATACTTTTGCCGCTGTATAAGGCATTATGTAGTCTTATATAGCAGCCCATTATATCCTGGCCGTTGTCTATATATAGCCGTTGCATATACATGCTTCTATACAGCAGCCCAGTATTGTACAAGTTGCTTCTGGCTTCTGAATACTTTCGCCGCTGTGTCAAGCTTTATAATAGGCTTATATAGCAGCCCATTGTTTCCTGACCGCTGCATAAATGCATCACATGCGGTTATACAGCAGCCCAGTATTCTAGAAGGTGCATCTGGCTTCTGGATGCTTTGGCTGCAGTGTAAAGTATTATATAGGCTCATATAGCAGCCTATTATTTCCTGGCCGCTGCATAAGTGCATATGTGCAGTTATACAGCAGCCCAGTTTTCTAGAAGGTGCATCTGGCTTCTAAATACTTTGGCCGCTGTATAAGGCATTATATAGCCTTATATAGCAGCCCATTGTTTCCTGACCGCTGCATAAGTGCATATGTGCAGTTATACAGCAGCCCAGTTTTCTAGAAGGTGCATCTGGCTTCTAAATACTTTGGCCGCTGTATAAGGCATTATGTAGTCTTATATGGCAGCCCATTATATCATGGCCGCTGTATTAGCATATACATGCTGCTATACAGCAGCCCAGTATTCTACAAGTTGCTTCTGGCTTCTAAATACTTTGGCCGCTGTGTCAAGCACTATAATAGGTTTATACAGCAGCCCATTGTTCCCTGACCGCTGCATAAATGCATACATGCGGTTATACAGCAGCCCAGTTTTCTAGAAGGTGCATCTGGCTTCTGGATACTTTGGCCGCTGTATAAGGCTTTACATAGTCTTATATAGCAGCCCATTGTTTCTTGGCCGCTGTATAGGCATCTACATGCTATTATACAGCAGCCCAGTATTCTTGAAGGTGCATCTGGCTTCTAAATACTTTGCTCGCTGTATAAGGCACTATATAGCCTTATATAGCAGCCCATTGTTTCCTGACCGTTGCATAAGTGCATATGTACTGCTATACAGCAGCCCACTATTCTAGAAGACGAATCTGGCTGTTAAATACTTTGGCCGCTCTATAAGGCATTATCTAGTCTTATATAGCAGCCCATTATATCCTGGCCGCTGTCTTAGCATATACATGCTGTTATACAGAAGCCCAAGATTCTACAAGTTGCTTCTGGCGTCTGAATACTTTGGCATTATAATAGGCTTATATAGCAGCCCGTTGTTTCCTGACCACTGCATAAGTGCATATGTACTGTTATAGAACAGCCCAGTATTCTAGAAGGCCCATCTGGCTTCTGAATACTTTGACCGATGTGTAAAGCATTCTATAGCCCTATGTAGCAGCCCAATGTTACCTGGCCGCTGCATAAGTGCATATGTACTGTTATACAACAGCCTAGTATTCTAGAAGGTGCATCTGGCTTGTAAATACTTTGACCGCTGTATAAGGCATTATATAGCCTTATATAACAGCCCATTGTTGCCTGACCGCTGCATAAGTGCATATGTGCTGTTATACAGCAGCCCAGTATTCTAGAAGACGCATCTGGCTTGTAAATACTTTTGCCGCTGTATAAGGCATTATGTAGTCTTATATAGCAGCCCATTATATCCTGGCCGTTGTCTATATATAGCCGTTGCATATACATGCTTCTATACAGCAGCCCAGTATTGTACAAGTTGCTTCTGGCTTCTGAATACTTTCGCCGCTGTGTCAAGCTTTATAATAGGCTTATATAGCAGCCCATTGTTTCCTGACCGCTGCATAAATGCATCACATGCGGTTATACAGCAGCCCAGTATTCTAGAAGGTGCATCTGGCTTCTGGATGCTTTGGCTGCAGTGTAAAGTATTATATAGGCTCATATAGCAGCCTATTATTTCCTGGCCGCTGCATAAGTGCATATGTGCAGTTATACAGCAGCCCAGTTTTCTAGAAGGTGCATCTGGCTTCTAAATACTTTGGCCGCTGTATAAGGCATTATGTAGTCTTATATGGCAGCCCATTATATCATGGCCGCTGTATTAGCATATACATGCTGCTATACAGCAGCCCAGTATTCTACAAGTTGCTTCTGGCTTCTAAATACTTTGGCCGCTGTGTCAAGCACTATAATAGGTTTATACAGCAGCCCATTGTTCCCTGACCGCTGCATAAATGCATACATGCGGTTATACAGCAGCCCAGTTTTCTAGAAGGTGCATCTGGCTTCTGGATACTTTGGCCGCTGTATAAGGCTTTACATAGTCTTATATAGCAGCCCATTGTTTCTTGGCCGCTGTATAGGCATCTACATGCTATTATACAGCAGCCCAGTATTCTTGAAGGTGCATCTGGCTTCTAAATACTTTGCTCGCTGTATAAGGCACTATATAGCCTTATATAGCAGCCCATTGTTTCCTGACCGTTGCATAAGTGCATATGTACTGCTATACAGCAGCCCACTATTCTAGAAGACGAATCTGGCTTTTAAATACTTTGGCCGCTCTATAAGGCATTATCTAGTCTTATATAGCAGCCCATTATATCCTGGCCGCTGTCTTAGCATATACATGCTGTTATACAGAAGCCCAAGATTCTACAAGTTGCTTCTGGCGTCTGAATACTTTGGCATTATAATAGGCTTATATAGCAGCCCGTTGTTTCCTGACCACTGCATAAGTGCATATGTACTGTTATAGAACAGCCCAGTATTCTAGAAGGCCCATCTGGCTTCTGAATACTTTGACCGATGTGTAAAGCATTCTATAGCCCTATGTAGCAGCCCAATGTTACCTGGCCGCTGCATAAGTGCATATGTACTGTTATACAACAGCCTAGTATTCTAGAAGGTGCATCTGGCTTGTAAATACTTTGACCGCTGTATAAGGCATTATATAGCCTTATATAACAGCCCATTGTTGCCTGACCGCTGCATAAGTGCATATGTGCTGTTATACAGCAGCCCAGTATTCTAGAAGACGCATCTGGCTTGTAAATACTTTTGCCGCTGTATAAGGCATTATGTAGTCTTATATAGCAGCCCATTATATCCTGGCCGTTGTCTATATATAGCCGTTGCATATACATGCTTCTATACAGCAGCCCAGTATTGTACAAGTTGCTTCTGGCTTCTGAATACTTTCGCCGCTGTGTCAAGCTTTATAATAGGCTTATATAGCAGCCCATTGTTTCCTGACCGCTGCATAAATGCATCACATGCGGTTATACAGCAGCCCAGTATTCTAGAAGGTGCATCTGGCTTCTGGATGCTTTGGCTGCAGTGTAAAGTATTATATAGGCTCATATAGCAGCCTATTATTTCCTGGCCGCTTGATAATTGCCTATGTGCTGTTATACAGCAGCCCAGTATTCTTGAAGGTACATCTGGCTTCTAAATACTTTGGCCGCTGTATAAGGCTTTACATAACCTTATATAGCAGCCCGTTATACCCTGGCCGCTGTATTAGCATATACATGCTGCTATACAGCAGCCCGGTATTCTACAAGTTGCTTCTGGCTTCTGAATACTTTGGCCGCTGTGTCAAGCATTATAATAGGCTTATATAGCAGCCCGTTGTTTCCTGACTCATGAGCCTAGTCCAATATTACTCATGGGGAGGGGGTGCGTTGGGTACGACCCGGCACTAGGCTTAGGCTATACCATAGGCCTAGATCTAGGCCTATGAATGATTGTAGGCCTAATACTAATCTAATATAATCCTTTAATTTGGCCTATAAGCAACAGATAATAGTCGGACATACATAATGTTACTATAGATAGGCTTATAGCCTAGTCTATATTATGATGTATAACCATAAAAAGGCAAGATAAAGCCATAAACAAGATTACTCACCTCTGATTGGGGCGGATGCCTTTCCCTGTCTTATTTGGGTGACCTGCGTGTTTGCAGTTCAATCGGATACTTGAATATACAAATTTGTTTGAATAATTAGCTTTTCCTGGCCCAATTTCTTTATTTTTGGCTGCTACCGTCTTGGCCCCACGCTTAACAAACTTAGTGCATGTCTTTTCTTCGTATGATTCAACTTCTTTAATGAAATCGGCGTAGCTGTCGAAGGTACGACCTTTCTCCAGCTGTGCCATCTTCCCTGTGTCTGCAAGTTCCATGACACGCGACGTCGTGCGTACATCTAGCATATTGTCAAACGCGCTGTGATTGGTCAACCTCGGCTGCTGAATAAGATGATTATTAATCTAATACCACGGCCGGCCGCTGTATAGCCGTATCCTAAATCTATATATAATCCCAACAGGTCATTAACTCTTACAGCGCGGGCACTTTTTACATGTTTAAGAATAAAAATGTTTATAATGACCGTAGACCCATAACATAGGTATCCAAGTGAAGTGGGGAGATAGTAGGATTGCGTAAGGTATTTCTGAGGGGTAAAAGCGATTTGACCTCATATTCTGTTTGGTTGGGGTCTCTTATTTGCGAAATGATATGCTTCCAATTTTTTTTTTCAAAATCGCTCTTTTGGCGGCCATTTTGTTTTTTATCAGTCAGAAAGAACAATATGGTCGAAACTTTGGAACTGTTTGTCAGAAAAATATGTGTATTTTTCGAAATGTAATTGGCATGCTATACTCATTTCCTGCCACTATTTTGTATTTTAAGATCTTATTTAAATCTTAGAAATTTTTTTTTTCACTTTTTGTCAGAGACGATGTGTAATATCACTTGTCTCTGTGAATTTCGAATAAGAAAGTGATTTCTAACTTACTTCATAGCTTTGAGGTCTTGTTCATGCATAAATCCAAGATGGCCGCCACCGCCATATTGGAAAATATATTGTTCATTTTCTTTTTGACAGAAAATGGTGTGTAATAGCACTTTTCGAAGTATATTTCGCATGAGATACTTCTTTCGACAATATTTTCTTATTCTGCAGTACATGTACTATTGGATCATAAATCCAAAATGGCCGCCATCGCCATCTAGTAAAACAACATACATAATAGCATAAATAATGTGTGAGTATGTATGTGCACACATACCCAGCTTAGGGCTGCTCATGGCGCCTTACATCATTTATCCCTGGTCATTGGACCTTTTCGTGTACTATTTTCAACTCCCCGGGGAGCATACAGCACTTCAGCCATGTGGCGCTAGTAACTTGACGTACAACAATTGTCATCTCTGTCCCACCAGGTACTCATTTACACCTAAGTGAAGTGGAACACTTGAGGGTAAATTGTATTGCCCAAGGACGCAACATTGATACTACAATGTCCCAGCGTTGAGAGGGGAAAAACAATCTATTTATTTGAAAATCCTGCGCGCCTCTAACCCAGCCGCCAGGCAGCGGTTAATTATAAAGCGCTACGCTCTAACCATTGTGCTACGCCCCTCTCTATATATAATATAATTTTATATTAAAGGTGATCTATCACCCCTTATATGGTATGAATATTTATGTCATTATATGGGGTGATTGGCTCTATCAGAGGGTCACATGATAGCCAATCACCCCATATAAGGAAACACTTGTGCCCCATCTTGTGGCAACTTTGATTTATTTGTCACAAATTTATTCATACTATATAAGGGGTGATAGATCACCTTTAACACATATCAGTCTGAATTTTGCAAATTTATTGACACTGTTTTGTCATTTTGATATCATCAATATCCTGAGAAACAAATTTTCAACATTCAAACATGATATTAAATTTTCTGAATTTTTACCTTTCACATTTGCAACATTCAATTAACATTCACGTATGTATACTGCGGAAACTTATATTGGTATGCATTGCATTAATATTTCCATCCTGTTATACAAAATAATTTATATTTGACAAATGCTTTCTCAAATATATCCTTCCCTTGTGTATGTATATAGAAATACGTGTAATTGATTTAATCAAATCTAAAAGTATTGTTCTAAGTTCATGATGTTGTCATGCATTTCATGCATATTTAGCAGCGGATTCAGAGGGGGGGTTTCGGGGGTACGGCCATCCCGCCTCCCCGAAGGCCCCACTATCAGCCATATGAGACATTTGTTTTTGGTTTCGTCCCCCTGTATGCTCTCGATCCAGCACTGGTATTCAAAGAGTTGCCAAAGATCAGATATGAATATCCATTTTGTTTTACAAGGAATTAACTGAAATATGTTCATGTCATCTAAGTTATATTTTCTGCTTGACACAAACTAGTTGCTTGTTTTTGCTCCACTCCCGTCCCCACAAAACGCTATTCTGTTTCCCAATCATGAGTGATAATTATATAAACAATCATGACTAGTCACACATTTTCATATATATATATAAATATGTAGCATCATGCTCCAGGATATATAATAAGTATATCGTGCAAGCTCATACTCCATATCGACGTAAAGTATGTTTTAAATACCACATTAGAACATGCTACTTGTGTTGGATGTGAACACCAAGTCCGTGTGCAGATGGCGGAATTCTTGAGGTAAAATTAAGAAAGTATGCTGAATTGTTTGAGAGGGGGGTATCAGGGCCTCTCTGATTCCCCTTGTAGACGCCCCCGCTTCCTTGGTAATCCTATGAGATTTCCTCGTAACGTAGGCCTAAGTCATTTGCGTCTTCGAGATAATGTTTATGATCATATCGTCACACTAATTAAAGCAAGAATGGCCTTTTTTAATTTTTTAAATGGAATAGGCATATCACGATGTTGAATTATATGAATAAGATTGCAATGTTTTTTATTCCATAATACCTGAAAATTACCCATGTTGAGGCATATTTGCTTTAATGTCACATTTTTTTTGCTATTGTAATTGGAACTATTTGTCACAATATTCGAAAAGAAACCTGCTCATGTTCATACGTTTCTGTAAATAAGAAGGTACTATTTGGTGTTGTACTTTTGAATGAACATATATTTGTATGTCAGAGTGCACCCAGTAAACACATTGCCTTGATTCCCCGTTGGTGTAATGCTGTATCACTGTTTGCAGCGCTGGCCCAAAATTAAAACAACGTTGGGTCGAAGTTTCGTGTTTGCTGTAATTACAACTGGTTTTTTATTTTTGAAATGTAACACTGTGCTAGGAGTGAACTAGTTGATGTACTACTATCATAATAACAACTTTGCAAATGTACAAGGTTTCCATCACTGGTGTAGCAAATCATCACCAATAGGTGAGGTCCAGGGTAGAAAGTATTCATGTGGAGAATAAGGAGGTGTCGGATAGCTAGAGGGTGTGACTTTGATAATTCAAACAGCACCAATAATGGGAAAGGTACATGAAGCCGTGCATGCAGTATCTCACACAATTGAAATCAAGAATGGATTGTGTTTCAAAAGATATACAAGGTGTTACTCCTGGATTGTTGTATTCAGAAAGTACTGTATACAAAGTCTACCATCTGACATTGTGTCAAAACCATCTGATAACAATACTTATTCCAGAAATGGAAGGATATGTATCGATGTTCAATTTGAGGAAGCAAATATAAACAAAAACATTCTCAGTTAACAATTTGTTTTTAAAGTTTTACTTTATTATGACATGCTGGAAAGCCAGTATGCACTGATTATAAGATTTCACATCCGGTCATGGCGGCCATTTAGTAAATTAGCTTTTTCGGTCCTATCCCCAGCGAAATTTTTGATAAACTTTTTTTAGAGGCAAGTGAACATACTAACGCATCTAAAAAACGCTGAAAAACCTTTCGAAGTAATTTTTTTGAAACTTGGCATGATTTTGGCCTTCAATGACTGAACTATTCAGGCCACATAGCCTGTTATCATTCCAATCACATTGGTCAATCATTTACATATATTCACAGGGTGGCCCTAGGTGGTCCAAAGTGGCCAAAGGCATTTAAAGCCAGTTTGACCCCAGTTCTCGTCAATAACGTATTTCTACACATTGGGCTAATCCGAATTATATTTGGTCACCTATCGGCTTTTATTTTTAGGACTCTCAGTCAACTAGTATGCGTCATTGCAAGGCACTTAAAACGCATTTAGAGAGGGAGAGTCTGGGTCGCTGGGCCCCCATATTGATGCGATGTGTACGTCCATGCCGTACATGGTATCGATAGAAAGATGGATATTTATTGACGACGGTTAGTCCATGTAGACTGAAATATGCGTCATTAAAATGAACAGTATATAATACAGTGCATAATATGATAAAATAGAAAATTGCGTAAATATATGTGGAAGTATAAATGTTTTTAAAAAAATAAAAGAAATATACATAATAATGATACTTTACATGATAGATATATATGTTTCCCGCACAAAAAAAAAAACAGAGATAAAATAACCGCTATTATTATAAATAGTAGCAAAAAATAGGATATATTAAAGTTTATATAACTAGAGTATAATATATAAACAATAATAAGACATCTAATTATGATATGTCATAGAGCCCTCATGACATGTTTGAATAATCTAATACGTACAGAATATCCAAATAGATTATGACGGTAAATTATTTAAGCAATAAAACGAAATATACATACCTAAGATCTATGTGCAAGTATTACCTATTAGGTCTCTCTCTCTGTAACCGCTGCACCAAGCCCCAGTCCTTATATTAATATAACACAATACGCTCTTACAGCTGACCAGTGCTAGGTGAACCATGGTAACACGTCTGCATAATCGAAATAGTCATAAAGGGTTGACATGAATTTGTGCACAGTTGTACAGAATTCTCAACCACGCTTTTAAACTCACCTTTTTACACCATTTCCCAATATAAATTGTTGTAGTCAACCTGGTCAAAACGATTAAGTTTTTGTTACAATGTTTACGAGACGGTGGAAATACATGAAGTTATCGGTGCCTTGTTAATACACATCGGGTGGGGGGGGGGGGGGGGGCACTTTCATACTTGAGAGTACTGGGGATGTGCCGCTGTCTTTTTTGAGTTTCCGGAATTTGGACAGTGTCCTTTTTCGATCTTCCAACTCTGGGCACCCGCTTAGCATGTATTTTGCTGATTTTTCAGGCGATTATCAGCCGAATTCCATCACATTTTTCAGCCTAATTGTCTCAAAATGTTATAAACAAATTGGGACAGGGTCAGGTTTTGAACACCCCTACCCATTTCTAAGGCGAGTAACCCCCCCCCCCCCTCGCCCCCCCGGGTTAATACTTATCTAAATAAAATGGTGCTTTTACAATGCAATCCGTTGAATAGACCCATAAATCCATTTCATAATAAATACTACGCACCATGATATGGTGTAATCTGACCGATGGGTCACCGATCAGGGAGATTCATATTGTTAAGGCAAGTGTACAACAACTGTGGTTATATCTGTGTTATATGAACCAACACAAATCAAGGTAAATTCGCAGTAAAAAAACGTTCATACTTTTTGTTGACATGACTTTTTGAGTCCACGTCGTCAAAGATATCGTCGCTCCCTGCGAAAAAGGCGGTATGCACACTTAATGGTGATTTCAATAAACAGACAAGAACACTTGTAGTATGTGAATACGCATATGGTTACTATGGTTATCATCGTCTGTTTTTCATAGTGACGCTATGAACCTCGTTATGATATAAGCTTGAACTCCTTTATTCTGTTTGTTAATATTATCTTACATTATTTTTTATATAGATATATTTATTTTAGATATATTGGTTCCCATGAGGTTATATATTATTTTATATATTAAAAATATGACTCTGGGACACAAAGTGTACCGCAATTTGAGAATGACCCAGTAGTAACAATACCACATCGCATTCAATGTAATCTTTGGGATGAAAGTGAGATCGTTCTACAATTATCATACGGAAACCACAACATGTTAGCTTATTTACATAGGCTACACCTTGCGTTTGTTTCCTCTTGTAGCCGCTACTATTTCTACGGTTTTCTTTAGATAATGTTGCATTTTGTAATTTCATCAGATGCACTGTTTAATTTCAATCAAAATGACTGGTCTTTACTGACTGACGTCATGCAATATCAGCTGCATGTCGCTAGGTCACATGTCGTTACGTTGTTGTTATTTTAGATTTAACCTCTTCACGGAAAAGGAAAAAATCGGTTGCTTGGTATCATATTGTTTTTTAGTTGTTGAATTGTATTAAGGCCTATTTTCCGTTCTGCATTCATTAGACAGCGGATCGCGACAATCATACATGTTTTGATATCCTGGAAATTCTGTGAAAAGCAGTGACGTGACCGGAAACCGTTTTGAATGACAACTCGGTTAAAAGAAAGTTATATAACACATTGTATTAGCCAGCTCGGTGAAAATATTGGAGGCCAAGGCTATTGAGTTTCACAGAATGGATATTGCTAGTTGACATGCAGATTTAAAAATTTTCGACATCAAAAAAATCTTTTTTATATTTAATATTTTTAATATGTGATACTCTGGAAATTATATTTCCCAGAACAACATAATTGTATTGACTATTTTTATTATTTTGAGTGGCGGCCATCTTGGATTTTGCGGCATAAAAATCATTTTTTATATTTAATATTTTAATAGAGATAGTATTTAAATTAAAGTTTCATTTAATTGTCATTTAGCTGTTTATTTCTCACAAAAACGTAATTTTAGGGACTATACATGTTATTTCATGGGTGAAGTGGCGGCAATTTTGGATTTCATGAGCAATGACCACAAGCTGGCTTGGGCCACCCTCCCGCCAAAACAACATACACATACACAGACTACTTCGATATACACACGACGTCGTCAGTGGTATTTGATCAAAAGTAACAGGGCGACTGAAAAGGTCATCAGTGGCCGAGACTGGTCTGTGAGACGTACAGCATCACAAAGTGAAGGTCCCTAGTGGCGGCCAGAGTATGCAGTGAATCATAATAAAAGCCTGTCATTCCTCAGACCAAGGATACTGAGTCTGCTCTGCTCAGACTAATGGTGTAAAGGGCCATTCACATCGGTCGGGAGACCACTTAATCAACACCACTTGGAAACAAGACGATACTGCCAATTTCCAGTCAAGTCTCCATCAGTTGCACTATTGGTCGCGCTACTGGTTTCCATGTCACTTCATTTCAGTGGCAGACGGTCTTCAGTCATAGGAGATAAGTCGGCACCACCTTCTGACATCGCTTGGACACCAGTTTACATCGCCAATATTTGATCTAGTTGTACTACTGATCTTCATGGTGATGATATTAGTGTATGTTAAGTGACGTGGGATCGGAAACCACGAATTACCACCTTGAGACCAGTTAACACTAGCGATTTCCCTTTTTATTTGCGACCTTTTATTGCCGACCAAGTATGCATAACTTTGTAGAACTGATGTCAACTGGAAATAAGTGTGTATTGTGTATTGAGAAAATTAGCCTTAAAATGATATTGATTTGACTGATGGAGAATGATTTAAACTAATATCAAAAATGAATAACACAAATTTTATTATGCATTTCTGATAGTATTTATGTCCTGCCATATATGCTTTTTTATATTGTACTGCTTTTTGTCCTAAAATGCATTGTGCCTAATGATAAAAAAGAACTTGAACTTGCCACCATGCAGTCAAACTACTAGTCTCCATGTTAGCTGTTCTAGTACTTATGGTCTAAACCTAGCCGTGAGTTACAACGGCCTTTGCGAGCGCAGCGAGCTGTTGCAAGGCAGATATAGCGCTTGGTCTAAACCCAGTGCACTGCTATCAATGTCACTTAGTTTTGAGCATGTTATACCTTTATGTTGGTGGTGCCGAGATGGGCTCTGGGTGCTATTAGTGTATGTTAGGGCATATGCACCCCCTTTCCACAACCACCCCTCCCACACTACAATATACACCAAGGTAGACAACAGAACGAGTCGAATAGCAGTTGACAAACTCAATACTGCCTGTATTTTATCGTCGTTCAGATTCTAGCAAGTCGCTATGACAATATTTTTACTTAATTCGCAAGCAATATATATATTTTTAAATTATGCAACAAACCAGTCTACACATCTGCTGATGCTGGCCAATGCTGGCCAGTATCCATTCAGCCCTATTCAGGACTTCATGCTGGCGGTACCAGCATGCTGGCGGTACGGGCACGATGCTTTGAACCAAAGCTGGGTTAATGTTGGCCCGTCGTCTGTGACGCTGCCCCACATTCAGCATGGCACTAAACATGACATGGTAACACAATACTGGGCTAATGTTGGCTCAGCGTCGTAGACGGTGGGCCAACATTAGCCCAGCATTGGGTCAACATCTCATGCTTGCCGCCTGCACCATTCAAAGTGCTGAACCGAAATGAATGGGACACTCACAGACACAGATTCGCAGACAGCACTGAGCGGACACAAGTAAAGCAACATGTCCACACCTCTGTGTACAGAGGGGAAACATAATAAGAGATGACTTGCTTAAATCGTATCTTCAACCGCTAAGCAAACCTGTGGTCGTTTTTAATTTGTTTTATTATCCGGTCAAATAAATGGCATTCGGAATTAGTGTTTAAACATCATACATTTTTTGCCAAGGGAGTCAAAGGGTCGCGGAGGCCTAAAGAGGTGTGTTGAAACAAACCATGCATTGCTATCTTCGTATCAATCACTGAATGCCTGAATGTAAAAGGCCGCTAAAATGAATTTTGCCGCTATTCTAGACCTTCATTCGAGTTATCCCATCTGTGGTATAGGGCCTACATACTTCGTAAGCATTGCTTTAATTGAACATAAAGTCATTTAACTTAATCAATAACCTGTTCATTATTGTATACTATCTGCATTGCACGGCGTTTACACTTATAGTTATAGTTATTAATGTGACGCATTAATGAAAATAATTCTACACGTACGTATAGTCACATTACAGCGATAGAAGCAACTGGGGGTACATCTAAAACCAGAAAGAAACATTGGGTGGTCTACAGCTTAAATAGCAAATCCAGATCATGATACCAAAGAAAATATGACTTGTTTAAATCATATCTTAATATTTAGTACACCGAACTGTTAATACCATACATTCATCTAAATAGCAAAGATCATTCCAAATACACCATTGGTCTGACATTAATAATGTATCCCCCCACCCCAAGACTAGCCACACATTGATATTATTTTGCTTGTATAAGGATTGTCCTGCTTAAAAAAATAATTGGCCGAATATTTAGAACACATACATAGTTTTCGATTAATATTACAAGCTTTCTCCATAGATCATTTATTAATTTATTTTTTATTACAAAATGAGTGTCCGTAGACATTATGTATACTTATTCATTATGAAATGATTGATTTTTTATTGTTTTGCATTTTCTATGTTTTTATTTTTGTTCAACAAATAATGAAAACTTTTTATATTTCTAAACCTTGTTTTCTAACAAATATTGTACTAGGTGCGCAATGATGCGCGTACTTTCCTATGTTTACAAAGGCATCTTTGTCGACATTCTTCAATAACTGTGTACATTCTTTAACAAAGTTAATTCCAGAATCATAATATCCATGTTCTGCAAATATATCGATTATAGGTTTAAGTGGACCGTGACTCATTTCTACAATCCATACTTTGACAGGGATTGTCCAGTCCATGGTTTTTAAAACTGAATATTCAGATCCTTCTACATCCAGAACGAAAAGGTCTATTTCTTCAAGCCCTGCTCGTTTTAACAGTGGCCCTAGGGGTAGGCACGGTACCTGTATAACAGGTTGATTTCTGCTAGATTTAGTCATACTTCTAGACTTGAAAAAGTTATTCTTTTCAGCATCAATTAGATGCCCGATCCCTCTTTGGCCCGTGAAATTAATCTTCCCTCCTGGGCAATCACTAGCGGCTACTCCAAAACTTGTCGTGTTAGGCCGATTTGTTAATACTAATTTATAATTTTCTGGATTAGGTTCAATCAGTAATCCTTTCCAACTGAGGTGCCTTTCAAAGAAGAGTGAAATGCTAAGTTTGAGTCCATCCAAAGCACCCATCTCTACAAAAGTACCACCACATTTCAAAGGTTGAGAAAAAAAATGTTTCAAGATAATGAAATCTTCTCCGCCTTGACTGTGGAATCTGTATGGTTTCTCCAACAAACATTCTGAAATAAATTACAAAATAATCATTTACAAAAAGCCAATAATTTTAGAAATGTATTCATCAATTCAAACGTTCCGTTATTAATAGGCCGCACATTCCACCTGAATCTTTAACATGTTTAAGTACAAGATTCAAGCTCAATATATTGTATTTAACCCTTTCAAGCCTGAGTTTACCATTGTCATCTTCATCCACTACAAGCCGCGAATTGTTGTCGCAATTCTCGACTTGTAGTGGATGAAGATGATTAGAAGTCGGTGAAAAATTATAGAAAATTACCATGTTTTGGTAAACTAGTTTAATGGAAATTTTCCTACTAAAACCCTTTATAAGGCCTAGTTGAAGGAAAATTGAATCTGTTTTCAGGGATGTAAAATGATGCTTTAATGCATCGTGAGGACTTAAAGGGTTAACCCATTGGCAGCGCGATGATTATTTTTATTCTTGGAGCTATAAACTCACCTCGGCCTGCTGATGGAAACACATATTCTTTAAATCGTCCATATTTTGACTGGCTGATATTTGGCCGATGTTGAAGAAAATAGTTCTCCTTTATATCTTCAGGTTTACCGTATAGATTCCATCCTGGTCGATTCCACAGGAATAGTGCTGATACAAAAGCAATCAGCAACACAGAGAATGTAACCTGTTTAACTTCAATAAATCCACGCATATTACCTGAAACAGAATAATAATATTTATTATCATTATCATCCATTTTGACCTCAGAGATAGAGCGGGGGTTGACCTAAGCGACATCTATGTGTGGAGAATGATTATCATCATTATTAAAAGATGATCATTATTAAATGACGATGATGATGATGGTGGTGCTGGTGGTGGTGGTGATATTTCATATTGTGTTTTTTATATACTGTAGAACTGGTTATATTCGCGAGGTTTTAAATTTCGCGAGGTGGACAACTTCGCGAATTTAAGAATCTCGCGAAGATTATTATTATAATAGCGCTACTAAAGAATTCTAAACTTCGTGAAAAGTCCCAAAATCAGAAATTCACGCAATTTAAACACGAGAAAATTACCAAATCTACAGTACTTTTTGTATTTTCCCTAGCATTCAAACGTATACAAAATTGTCTAGCAACCGAACACTGTGTGTAGCAAGTTGTGCCAACAACAAGACCAAGCTGTCATGATAGTATAGTCATGATAGTATGTTCAAAAACTAGCTGATCGGTATCATCGATGAGCTATACACGAGAACTGGTTGAGGTGGACACAACGTCCTCACTGAAAATCATATTCACGCAAATAAAATAGAAATAACGTTAACTCTTACCGCGCGGGGATCGTCTTTTACGTCTGATTCTGCCGTATAAAGACCCCGTACTCAGGTACTGAAAGAATTACAATATTTATGATGGTCGTAGACCCCTAACATAACTATTCAAATGAACCGGAAAGAACTAACTAAGACATTTATGATGGAAGAAACACTTTAGTCGCGATATATTTAAACATATATTTAATTCAGCTTTGGTAATAATAGAAAATCACGAAATCAATGCAGCTGTCGGTTGATATCAAATAACCTATATTGGATCTGTAAATTTGACTAGGCAGTGGGCAAAAATGTGCAATACGCCCGATTTTTTCAAAATCGGACTAAAATCGCACATAGGTCATGTGCGTTTTTGGCTATATTTCAGTAAAGCAGCGGCAGTTACCTACCTGATCAACATATTATTTCTGGCCCTTGAGTAGTCCAGCTATGTGAAAATAGCAGTGGACATAAAAAGCCTTCCGGGTGACACCTTACCCTCAACCACGCCCGGTATATTTATAGGTCCCTATATGTTCAGAAAATAGCTGGTCGGTATAAAGACAGTTTAGATCTAAGAATCTACTGTTATTTTGTACAGGTCAAGTCGGGCACAATATACGGGTTTAACCATGAAACTTAATGTCTGATTTTATGGTTTAATAACCATACTGAGAATGAAATTAATGTTTTCTATGTCAAATCTTGGAAACATCTGTACATAATCTGTGTATTTCAAGTCAAAGAAAGAACTCAATTACAATAGATTCGTAGATCCGAATATACTCGGCGCTATCGAATTTCGTTCTTTCTCCTTGACTTAAAATACACCGGTTACGTCAGTCTATTGTTAAAACAGTAGTTTCGAGACTACGAATCTACTGTTATTTTCATACTGGCCCGGGCGGCCACAGTGATTATTATGCAGGTTTTACCATGACACTACATGCTTAATGTTTCTTGATTAACCACACTAACTATCCATCTATCAATTCTTGAAACAAGAATAAGTCGAAGAAAGAACTCAATTACGAGAGATTCGTAGATCTGGGTGTGCTTGGCGCTGCGCGCCTCGTACATTCAGGTCTCCGAATCTATTGAATTGCGTTCTTTCTCCTTGACATCACGTTAAAAGAAATCAATGCAGACAGTTGACAATAGTTTGTTCACCATGTTCACACGAAGCTATTCAGGCACAAGGTCAACTGTTCAATAACCTTTAATCACTAAGATCTGCCGGGTGATATAGCCTACTGTGCCATAGAACTGTAGTTATATGGCTGTGCCTACAACTCTTTTCAGTTTTTGTACAATTGAGTTGTAGGCCTACTACCTGTTCACTTACCGTAAATAAGCTGGAATAGAGTATTCAGGTGTGATTATATACTGCGATACAACGTAATGTGTTCAGCATTAAATAGGCATCACTTTAGGTGAACACACTTTTTTTCACTGTCTGTACAATTTGTATGGCTGGTATCAGCTCTTGAAGCCGTCGCACCCAAAGCAATGTAGCATAACAAATATGTCATATAATATTTACGTTCGGGCTTTATCCAAACATATTGCGTTGGCAACTGTTCTTTCTCTTTTTTATTCGTCTATGTCCAGACATTGGAGTAGTATTTTCCCCTAATTTTCATCCAATCAACTTCAAGGGTATTGATGAGGTGTGCGATATCTTTTCTCACTTTTCTTCTGGATTTAATCTGGATTTTATGGATCTTCTATGTGAATCAATGTCGTTTCAATAATTTACATGCCGGGTGATGGCCCATTCATTGCTTTGATGAAATGACAAGGGTCAACAGGGGCCTTTCATAATAGGCCACTCCACATAACTGCACCATTTAAGCACCATTTATATTTAATAATTAAAAAATATTTACCTGGTAATGTTTCAATGGCAGACCAGCGTCGCAGACAGTCACCCAGCATTGAAACAACATTGGGACTTAGATATGGACAGAAGAATCATTTTAAATTTTTAAATGTTACGTTTTATAAATAAAATAACAGTTGTAATTCCAGCAAACGCGAAACGTCGTCCCAATGTTGTTTTAATTCTGGGCCAGCGTTGCAAACAGTGATACAGCATTACACCAACAGGGATTCAAGGCCATGTGTTTACTGGGTGCACTCTGACATACAAATATATGTCCATTCAAAAGTACAAAAGCAAGGTGGGGCCTTCTGAACACTGAAATAAAATAACCCAACAAAATTGCTTAAAATTCAAATTGGCTAACCAAATTCAAAATGAACGCTTAAAAAAGCATGAACGCAAAAAAAAGTCCAACCATCATTTTTACTTGAAAAATCACAATTACCCTCTAGTTTAAATTGCTTTTCGACACCTCCACGACAATGTGACACTACCATATATTCAATATTTACACTGTGAGTAAATATCTCACATACCTTGAAGAAAGATGAGTTGAAAAAGCATTTATGCTGATTGACTTAATGTCACAACAAAACAACAAAACGAGTCGTAAACGTGAAAGTAAAAATAAAATGATTTTAATAGACTATCCAGTGTCGGATCACGAAAAGTATCGCATTTACATGTCTATTAATATTCGTTGATTTATAAAAATAAGTGTCTTGTTTCTATCATACCAATAATAATCTTAAAGGGACTCAATCAGGCTAAAATCATAAAAAAATCGGTGATTTTATTTTGGCTTCCTAATATGACCATATGATGTAAACATGCCCATAGACTAGAACTGCATGTCCAAACTAATAAATACGGGAATTTGCTCTTTATATGTAGCCTAACTGGTAAATGCGCAGCACCAAAAATTGCAGTTCTAGTCTATGGGCATGTTTACATCATATGGTCATATTAAAGGTGATCTATCACCCCTTTTATGGTATGAATAATTATGTCTTTATATGGGGTGATTGGCTATCATGTGACTCTCTCAGAGGGTCACATGATAGCCAATCACCCCATATATGGTGGTGATTGGCTATCATGTGACCCTTTCAGAGGGTCACATGATAGCCAACCACCCCATGCAAGGAAACACTTGTGCCCCATCTTGTGGCAACTTTGATAGATCACCTTTGAGAAGCCAAAATAAAATCACCGATTTTTAAGATTAAAAATAATGAGAAGAAGAACGTTTATTGGAAACAAAATACAATAGACCGGAGACTAGCTATGGGTTTCAAAAACCGCTCACGCGAAGGCCACTCAGAAATCAGTGGACAATTGTGTCATTTTGACCTCAGAGATTATACGGGGTTGACCTGAGCGACATCTATGTGTGGAAAATACAATTGTGTATGTTAAGCTTTTTTGTGATGGTATACACCATGGAGCTGCACTAGAAAAAAATAAACTAAATAAATATAAGCAGGAACACTAAGCCTATTAACATTGTTTATACATGTCAAATTTAGAGACAGCAAATCGGAAAACTAAACTCGGAAAAAAATATTATCAAAGTTAACTAAGTATGGTAATTAGAGAATAGCAAATAAATAATTAGAAAATTTTGAATAATAGTAATACACACACACACACACACACACACACACACACACACACACACACACACACACACACACACACACACACACACATATATATATATATATATATATATATATATATATATATATATATATATATATATATATATATATATATATATGTATACTTATAAGTCTAAATACTGTATATAAATAATACTCATAACAACTATGATCAGAATACTTACCAGCTTGCAGTATGACAGCTTGTGCTTGTGGTGGCCCTCCTATTTGAGGTCATTTGCTGACCTTAAGGAGAGTCTCCCTGACCACCTGTAAAACAAAACACAATGTATGAAAAATATATGAAATCAATGGGTCAAATAAAACATTTCCGATTATGTTTCTGATTCTGTGTTCTAAAGATGAATTGTATGCTGAATAATGGAATATATCCTCGTTTAAAATAATGTATGCGTTAGTAGGTTAAATTGTTTGATATAAGTGGTAGCGTCTTCAACCTTAGAGACGAACATACGTACACATACATGGTGCTTCGCACCGTTATATGCTTGAGTCGTGCAGCTACTATTTGCTAGTACACGCATGGTGTAACACGTCAATAGTCGCTAAATAAAAGTGACCTTAAATGAAGTTCAACACCTAGCTGTGCGAAACAGATATGCAGCTTTGGTCGGCCCAAACTCGACCTAGTTGTAGCTCGAAACTAAGAGTAACTGCGTTCGAATCACGGTCGGGTCGGATGTTTGTCATTGGGGTTGTTCATATGCAGCGCTCCAGACAGTTCAAAGGCCCGGAGTGTGCAGTTTTGTCTATTATATTGCACTCTGCACTATGAAGTTATTCGAGTAGGGCATAGTCCGACTTTGGGCTTCCTTCTGTCGCGATATTGCCATGATTGTACAGAAAGCGACGTAAAGCAATACTCACTCACTCATATACAGCTTCCTTCAGACCCTTGAAATATACACGATTCAGTACATTTCTCAGTGCGTATCAGAGCATGCTGACGTTTACATAAATTATGTTGAAAACTTCTGTAGAGTTCTGTAAATTCGAAAAAACAGGGACAAATTGACTAACGCATTTTGTAAATAATACAAAGATAGATTAAGTGGATGGATTGGATTGGCCAACGTCCATATGATAATTAGATAACTCTTATAGTTCATAATATGACTATTGTTCTTGCATACATATATATGTATGGTATCTCCACCGTGATTGGTTTATTAGTCCAACTGAATTATTTACATATCATATTTACATATTTTAGTTTTTTCTTCTGCTTGTTCTCATGTTGATACAACACTGTTTTCCTATATGTATTTATTAATTGTCATCGTCCGCTATGTCATTGTATGGTTTGAATCTGTCATTCACTTCTGTCCTTGATACGTCAAAATGGACACTTTTGTGTCCAAGTACCCCGGTTGTTGGATGCAGGTTGCAGGCACAGTGTCGAGGATATTTTGCCATCGTGATTTCTGCTTCATCACCTGATTCAAGTGGGCATGTGTATAACACATATATTTCTCTCGTGTTCCTGAAAAATAAGATAATATCAGTGTAAAATGTATTCTTAAATACCAGGCCCATAAAAGTTACAGTACATACAACGTCAGCGTTATCTGATCTTTTGATGCGTTATCTAATCCCACAAGGCGGTAATCAATATTTATACAAAATGCAATTGATCGCGTTAGTCAATCTTCCCGTGTTTTTTTGGAAGTCAAATTCACAGAAATGTATTCTTAAATACTAGGACAATAACAGTTCCATACACGCCAATGTATTCAGCGTTATTTGACCTTTTGATGCGTTATCTAATCTCACAAGGCGGTAATATTATCTATACAAAGTACAATTCATCTCGTTAGTCAATCTTCCCATGTTTTTTTGGAAGTAAAATTTACAGAACTCGTTTTTAACAACTCTCGCTGCTCCCTAAATATGGAGACTTAACCCATGTATAGAAATGCTATAAGAGAGCAGATGGCTACTCGTTGAATAGCATTATTTAGTGTGTTATGATCGATAGTGTCAAACGCGACAGACAGATCGATAGGCGTCAAGGTTATTTGACCACCCTATAAATAGTCAAATTATATGGATGACGCTATAAGTAGCGCATATTCCGAAGAATTTTTTTTAGTAATCCCAGGCGATTTTAACATTGATCTGTTAAACACCCACATCAAGATATTCTCACCCCGCTCAGTCAGGTCAGACAGTCAGACTACCAGTCTGACCTTGACAACAGGTGTGTGTGAAGCCGGTACGAAAAGGAGGGGGTACGAGCAACATGAATATTCAATCTGACGTCACCGGTTTACTGACTGTGGTGTAGAGGTCACACTCAGGTCACACTCAGGTCAGATTGTCTGGCCTGCAGGAGTTAGGCAGGGAAGAGGGGGGTTCTGAGCTCATAGCACATATAATATAAGTGATATCAAGGAGTCTGCCGGTAGCAGACAACTGGATAGATGAAGATGGATATTCTTGGTCATCAGTTATAGAAAATTATGAGCTGTCTCAACTCAGTACGAATTATACCAGAGTCACACCAACCAAACAATCACTATTTGACCATATATATGTATCAGATACTTCATTAGTTAAATATTGAGACGTGCTGCCGTGGGCACTTAGCGATCATTTTCCAGTTTATGCTGTTCTTTTAAATGCAAAAATCGCAAACAAAAGAGATGTAAAACATATTGGATTATCGTATCGAAACAATAAAAAATTACATAAGGAATCATTTTGTAATGGTATTGCTCAAGCATTACTTATTGCCTTACCGAACCAATTTAGTGAACTTGAAAATGATGTAAATGGTGCTGTAAATCTTGAATCTTGCTGTAAGTGTTGAATCAAATAAACAACAATCATTGTCCTAGGGTAACGAAGCGAATTAGGAGACAAAAACAACCTAATTGGATTACAAAGGAAATAGTAAACATCATGCGTCAGAGAGACTTTGAGAAAAAGAGATATACTAATGCTGAATACAAAAAGCTTCGTAATAAATGTAAATTAATGATACGAAATAGTAAAACTACATTTTATAAAGAAACAATACAAAAATGTAAGAATGACCCACGTGAATTGGTAAAATGTTTTAATGACCTAGGAGTTAAAAATGTCAATCATGATAAAATAAATAAAATTAGACACAAAGGAATTATTACAGAAAATGTGAAAGATATTGTCAACTTATTTAACTATAATTTTGTAAATATTGGCGCCAAATATGCCACTGTCCTATGCCTTTGTCCAATTAAACTTGAACAATTAATAGAACAGAGAGTTCCTCCAAATAATTGTTTTAAAATTCGTTTAATTAGTCACCAGTCTGTTTTCAAGTACATTAATGAGAAGAAAGGGAACACATCGACAGGGCATGATAATATAAGTTCTAGATTTAGAAAATTAACAGCTCCTTATATTACAGATTCAATAGTAAAAAATTGAAATTCTAGCATTAAAACGTGGTGCTTCCCAGACACTTGGAAAATGGCAAGAGCTACCCCAATTCACAAAAAAGATTCGAAGAAAGACATTTGCAATTATCAGATTATCGCCCCACATCAATTTTACCAATAGCTTCTAAAATATTAGAAAAACACGTCGCAATTCATTTCTATGAATATATGACATCCTACAATTTACTTCATCAAAAGCAATCTGGTTTTAGGGCAAATCATTCATGTGAAACTGCACTTACCCTTATGGTATATACCTGGCTCTCAGCACTAAATAAAGGCAATCAAATTGGGTTGTTGCTCATAGACTTATGCAGAGCATTCGATCTAGTAGATCACGATCTATTAATAAAAAACATGAAATTTACAAATGTAATCATGCCTCACTACAATGGTTTAAATTTTACCTTAATCATAGGAAACAGTTGGTGGAAATAACTGATACAAAGTCAGACCCATTAAAAATTAAATCCGGAGTGTCCCAAGGATCAATACTTGGGCCACTACTGTTTCTTGTTTTCATTAACGACATATCTCTAGAAGAACACTTAAGCGACATAAATCTATTTGCAGACGATGCCGTTGCAAGTGCGGAAAACAAATCCATGCATGAAATAATTGATAAATTGCAAAACTGTGCAAATAGCTTGGACAGATGGTGCATAAGTAACAAAATGGTATTGAGCATAGAAAAAACTAAAACGTTATTTATCTCATATAGTCAACCAAATTCTCAACAAAAGGCTAGCAGCCATTTTGAAAATGTAAAGATAATCAGTACAATTATTGACGAAGTAGATAGTACTATATTATTAGGTGTTAATGTAGATAAAACACTTTCCTGGTGTATCCAGGTTGCTCAGGTTAAAAAATGCACCTCTTATAGATCATTCACTCTTAAGAAAATTAGAAAAAATTTACCATCAGAATTAAATTTTATGATTATTATGTCAAACCACTAATTGGATATTGCAGCTCAGTTTGGGGCGTTTGTTCAAAAGAAAATCAAAGCAAGATAATTAAAATTCAAAAGAAAGGTTTAGAAGCACCTCCTTTAACACCAAGCAAACACGTGTTTCAATATATACAGACACTGTTTACTAATATTAAAGATCACTCAAAATATTCCCTCAGATCTTCAATAAATAACAAATTATTCGTTCCTAGAACACATCACAAATCATTTTCCTATACAGGCGTAATTATTTGGAATGCATTACCAGAAAATTTCAAGTAATTTCACAAAGCCTGTATATATACATAATCATACTGTAGCTGTATTATTGTTCCTGGCAGGCGTGGGCATTTTGCCTGGTGTTGGAGGGTGCCGGACATGGCCAGCATTTGACCGGCGCTGGGTTGACGTCTCGATTCTGCTGGGAACACGTGTGATAATGAAGTTTTTATTACATACTTTAATAAACATAATTATGCATATTCATGTATCTTTAGGCTTGTACGCTTCCCAGAGTATTTTTTTTCTACTACATATCATATGTTTATTATACATAGTAGCTATTTGATCTCTGGTTTTGGTGCGGGAAACATCTTTCTTAATATCTTGTTAGTGCCAGTTAATTATACTTTAGGTAGTCAACATTTCTATTTTCAAAGCATCCAGTGTTTTATTATGGCAATGCCACCTAATATTTAAATTCTATATGTGATTTCATCCAAACTAACCATGTCAATGAAATATATATATATCTAGCTAACTACCTTTAACGTATATAGTCAATAACCATAGTAAATTAATTATTTTTTTGTACTTCGTTCGTTATGTTTGTCTGTACATACCATAAATTATTTTTTTCTGTTTATATTGATTTCATGTATTTTGTATATATAATGTATTTTGTATATATAATGTTTTGAGGGCCCCAAGGAAGATGGGTGAATGCTCATCGGGTTTACCCTCTTGAAATAAAGTTATTATTATAACTATTATTATAATTATTAAGGTCAAGCGAAACGACCATATCATTATCATAGATATGGATTTTCAGCAAAATGTTTTTTTATAGGCTGCCTACAATTGATTTCCCAATTTTTTATGCTGATATTGGACTGCAAACTGCTATATATTTGTTTTGGTGTGTTAATAATATCCAAAACCTCTCTTTAAGTCGCCAGATTTAGAGGTGGATTTCAGTATAGGCCTACTTTTTTATTTTGTTTTCGTTTGCGAGCCTAAAACATATTTACGGTAGTTTAGATTCAATGATCGGATTCTGATCTGCATTGGAGACATGGTCTAGAAGTTGAAGCGACTGGTATCAATTTTACTGATGAAATATATTAAGAATTTTTCTCACAACTAATTCTGTGGGATTCTGAATGCTGAAGGAATAATTTTATTTATTGTATCCCAGAGACGACTAGGGCTTTCGGAATTTTGTGAAAGTAATGGACGCCTAGGTTTGAGATATATTTTTTATTTTACTTCTGTCATGAGGCGATTACAGGCATTTTATTTCATCGACAATCTTGAGTATGGAATGGTACGACATATATATGTTATAATGCTAACCTTTACAAAGCTGAAATATTTTTGTATAAACCTTGGAGACCAAAGGGTTTTTCAATTTAAAATCATCATAAATGTCCTCGTTAGCTCTTCCCACTTCATTTGAATACATATGTTATTGGTCTACGCCTGCTATAAATATTTTACTCTTTCAGTGCGGGGATCGTCTTTAGACGTCAGAATCTGACGTCTATTGACGTCATATTCTGACGTCTAAGGTCGATCCCCGCACTGTAAGGGTTATAGAAAAGAGTGGTTGTCTATACAAATATTGAAAATTGTTTCTATGTCTATATTCCATGCAAATGATTAATAAAGATGACATTAATAAATTCGTTTTGTGTGACAGCCAATTAAAACTCTTTCAGTGCGGGGACCATCTTTATACGTCAGAATCTGCCGTCTGTAGACGTCAGATAAAGACGTATAAAGACGGTCCCGTACTGAAAGAATGAAAACCTTTCTAATGGTCGTAGACACATAACATATGTATTCAAATGAAGCGGGAAGAGGTAATTAAGACATTTATGATGATTTCAAATTGAAAAAACCTTTGGTCTCCATGGTTTATACAAATTGATAATAACCCTTTGGACTCCGTGGTTTCTATAAAATTAATTCAGCACCTCAAGGGTTAAACTATTTTTGATTGTAATTTTATGGGTTTACAGGGATATAGCCCTGACAGTTTCATCTACGTTGTAAATGAGGGTGTTGAGGGATCAGAAGAAATAACACTAAAAGCATCATTATAGATGACGCCTTTTGACCGTATATAGTAAAAAAATGAGGATTCGGAATATAAATCAATTTTGTTCAGCTGGATAGCAGAATCAAATAAATTCACAATTTTTTAAATTCAGATTATTACTCATGTTGCATAAAATATAATTGTATGCAATATAAATTCATTTTTACAACCCCTCGCCACATGACAGAATTCTATATGTAAAATTACTGCTAATAATGACCAGCTTGTATCAATGTGTATCTTTAAACCCTCACGATGTTTCAAAGCATCACTTTGCATCTCATCTTATCTAAAACGAAAATTTCCATGGAAATATTTTAATAATAACGATATTTTTTTTTCATTTGCCACTCACTTCAAGTCATCTTCATCCACTACAAGTCGAGAACTGCGACAGAAATTCGCGGCTTGTAGTGGATGAAGATAACAATGGTAAATTCAGGCTTGAAATGGTTAATCTACGTTCATATATGCAGGAATACGATTATGAACATCGGCAACCGTGCACAGTGTTCCATATACACGGTTAGTAAGTGCGGCTAGTGTACAAATATAAACTATTAAAAAATATATATTATCAGAAAAAATATTTTATAAAGTAACAAGAGTAATTTGGGTTTTCTCATTCCGGCAAAAATAATGACGTCATTCTCTTGAAGATTGACGTCATCTATGGAATTCCTAGTAAGGCATCGCATACGGATACGACAAAAATCGTCTCATGCTGCGATAGAAATAAATTCCTGTTCGTATTCGGTTTTATGTGTGAGCACCCACACCAAAAAATATAAGAGGGATTTTTGCCGTTCATGTTCGTAATCGTGCTTATTATGTAGCCTTAAACTTGTGTTTCGCTACCGCGATCTACATTTTTCAGTGAAAATTACTCGGATTTGTGAAAATATTTCGCAACGTATATTAGTTTCAAAAATTTTAAGACATTTTTTTAGTTCCGCAAAATAGTTACACAAGTGTAAATAAAACTAATGAGACACTAGTGTCTTTAGCATAGTGGACATCTAGAGACTAAATAATTTAAAAGGGAAACATACGATAATTCATTTATTGTCACGTGTGTAAATGAAAATAATAATTATTGTTATATTACTGAGGTGAGCCTGAAAAATTGGGTCGACATGCAAGTCAACGAGCTTATAAATGCTGGTCTCAATATGCCTATGATGGCTAAGATGCCTTTGTGTCATTTTCAGTTATAGGCCTACTTTTTTCCCACTAAGAGAAGATAATTTACCAGAATAAAAACTATATTTTATTTCGTAAACCGATGCGTGTGCTTAAACAAGGTCTCACCACACTTTTTTATAAAATGTGGGGATTTATAGCAGGCTTGGGGTTAAATATTACATTTATATCATTTTGATACCAATTCATCTACATTGGGTGATCATTTCTTAATTCAAAAACATTGCAATCGGGAAATATAGGTATAAAATGTCGTCCCTACGCTGGTAGTAACAAGGCATATGCTGCATTCGGAAATTCCCCTGTTTTGGCAACGCTCAGGGAAGGTACTAGGACCTTACATTTACAGGTGAAAATAGAAAAAAAAGCCACATGTTTAAGCACTCTTTTTTATTTTTTATATTGATAGAGTATGTCATGATGATTAAAAAAATATAAAGGTTTATATAGAGATTTTCATTTAAAGAATGCTGGGAGGCCCAAGCGTATGGGCCATAATACATGTAAGTCTATGGGAGCGGTATTATGTGTGGTGAGACGACAAACCCGATGTAATCTTTTTTTGAGTCGATTCATCTTGAGATGATTAGTCGACCAGCATACGCAACAAAGTTACAGAACGATTCTAATTAAAGGTGACATATCACCCCTTATATAGTATAAATAAATTTGTGACAAATAAATCAAAAGTGCCACAAGATAAGGCACAAGTGTTTCCTTGCATGGGGTGATTGGCAATCATGTGACCCTCTGAGAGGGTCACATGATAGCCAATGAGCCCCATATATGGGGTGATTGGCTATCATGTGACCCTCTGACCCTCACATGATAGACAATCACCCCATATAAGCACATAATTATTCATACCATATAAGGGGTGATAGATCACCTTTTAGTTTGTCCACTCTAACAGCTGAATATATCTCACTATTGTCAGGCGGGGTCCAGGAAAGCATCACATGTATATGAACGGGTACGTGATGAAGACATATGACCATAGGGCCTATATTGATTTGACGTTGGAGCAGCGTCGCAGACAGTGACTCAGCATTAACCCTTTAACCGCCAAATTATTCAATCTGAATTTTCACCCACTTGAAGTTGTGTCTCGCTGACGCGATCCACAACTTCAAGTGAGTGAAAATTATTCAGATTTGACAAAATGGAGGTCAACTGTTTTCAAATGTTGCTGGTTGATGTCACATTTTATTTTTAACAAATGTGTTACTTAATGTGCTAATAAAAAATGAAAACCCGAATATATGCGACACCGACGGTTAAAGGGTTAATCACACATTGGCTACCGTGTATTTGCTGAGCATGTTTCATATTAGTATTTCTTAGTGGTCTATCATATTATTGTATTATATTATAGACTAGATCACGTTTATCAGTTACTCAGCAAACACGAAACATTTGTAAAACATTTGTACAACGTCAGCCAAACGTCTTTGACGTTGGTCTGACATTGTACAAATGTTATACACATGTTTTGTGTTTACTGGTTAATTCTTATGCCTATATATATCTTATGCGTTTATCAGTTATTTGTTAAAGAAAAAATATATTCAGTTTGATTTCACTAATGCTAAAGGCTGTTGGACATCCTTGGCATTTATGTAAGCTTGAGTCCGTTTTTTTCACGAAAAATAAATTATGATGAATAGTTATGTCTAGTACTTGAATTCTCTATGATCTTAGTGGTATAAATACATCCGTGCCATCAATTTCTGAAACTGTCTCAATGTGTTTCCCCCCCTCAAAAAAAAAAAAAGATCTGATAATGGTAAATGGTGTAATAGCGTTTAATAGCGTTGGTCACAATTCTGTACAGTTGTGTAGTAATTCATGTCCAGCCTTTATGACTCTTTTGACTAAGCATTAGCAGGGCTGTTCCATTTCAACATGGGGTTTCAAGGCCCTGTGCGTGTACGCCTTGGCAAAGGGGGCCAGCCTGCCAGGGACCCGTCCCACTAAACATCTTAAGATTATCTTAACTTTCTCACATTCGCATTAGAAAAGTCTAAGTCCAGGGGCCCATCCCACAAAGAATCTTAAAATTAAGATCATCTTAACTTTCTCTTACTTGCATTAGAAAAGTTAAGATTATCTTAACTTTTCTAATGCAAGTAAGAGAAAGATAAGATAATCTTAATTTTAAGATTCTCTGTGGGATGGGCCCCTGGTTCCACCGGACTAAGATCAATGTGCTATCTTTTGCGATCAATATACCAATTGCATTGTTAAATAATCATGTAAAATGTGTTACCCAAATGATGACTGCGATTTTCTAACGATGATCAAACGATTTTGGTCTAAATTGATTTTAAAATATCAAGTATTTCGGCGATCGGTTAAGATAAGATGAGATCTGTTACGATAAAGTACAATGGTTCTAGGAATAGACACGATCACTCACCAATCAATGCCGATTCCCTTACAAATAGGCACAATTAGATAACATCATCCTACGAGGATTTTATTAGGATGAATCATGATAGACACGATCGGTTGGAATCAGAGTAAGAATGGTTACGATTATTTACGCCTCGTTAAGATTGTCAGCGATGTAGGGAATGATTTAAGAATCGCTATTCTATCAATGAACTCACAGCTGCTACCAATGATCCACAATGAACTTGGTACCACATAGACTGTTAATTCTGCACAATTTACTGCAAGTGAAGAGAGATATAGACGAAAATGATCCTGCCATGGGACAGTTGGTACAACAAAGAGAAATACAACGAAAAAGGAAGCAAAGAAAATCATGGGTGAAGCCGTTTCAGTGGCCTATATAGTCGGGCTGCCATATGGCAAATTGTTACTCCACCTTGCACCAAAGTTTTTTTGCTGTTTTGATATGCTGAGATAGTCTACTTTAAGAATCCACTTGGCGCAATTTGTGGTAGGTTGAGCATTTTGCATAATTTAACAAAATCCAAAATGGTAAATCGATTGTTGGCATTATTAATGCAATTAAAGGTAAAGGTCACATCGAAAGGTCAAGATCAACTGGTATCAAAAGGCAAGGTTACTAAGAAAGCTGTCTGCTTATCTAATTCAATCCAACATTTAGTCACAGGATGCAGTAATAATGGGCTATGCTATCAAATGATATCACCTTATTGGGTTCAAGGAGATGCTGCAAAAGCTTCATAGTTGTGGTTATAAAGTAAGCTATGACGAAGTTGTCAAGTTTAAGCACTGCTCAGTCCTATTCCTCCAAGAGAAACTTCTCTTGTCCCAGGATCTCCCTCCAGTTGTGAATGGTCTGATTTCAGCATGGTTTGATAACTATGATTTTGTGGTGTTTACGCCAAATGGGTGTCGTGAAACCCACTCGAATTCATGGAGAATTCTGGCATTGTCAGTTCCTGCAGTGATGTGAACACCTCAGAGTTGTGTGCACGTGGCCATATTCCAGCTACTGAGATGGAGTATGATGAAGACTCGTACTAACTCGAAGACGCATATTAACATGCAGCGGCAAAATCTAGTATAGTAGAGAGTAGCTTCCTGACAAAAAATGCTGGTGACATGACTGTACCTTTTGTGCCCAAACAAGAAGCTGCAAAGGTAGATATTTATTCACACTGCGCAGTTTCTTTACTCTATGGGAAGATGGGCCTACGTCGGGGGCTTCATTATGGGGTCACAATGGCCGACGAGGGAATCTGCCCAATCTCACCATTTAAACTCAAACTTCCTCCTCCTCCGTCGAGTCGACGGTTCCAAACAAATCAGAAAACTCTCTCTCCTCTTATCATGTTTATTCGTTTAACATACGGCAACAGCAAAGCACAACCTCCGCGCACGGCACGTCCCAACTGACTTAGCGAGAGCGAGCTACGGCACGTCCGTAGTCGCCGAGTGTAACGCCTGAAGTGCGGGAAAAATACCAAGGCCGCACACATTGCAATTTGTGCACCCGTCACCTCGCGTCCGAGAAGCCGGGGATAAACGCCACATTAACTGAACGACGTCAGGATCCTACAACTCCACCATACACATCCCAAAAACCCCATACCCAATACCATCAAACCTGTTGTGACACTGTCTGACCAGGACCTCTGGTCAAAATCGGAGATAATGTTGTACAAGAAAGTTTAAAACGAGCACAAAAGGAGGACATTAAATGGTTGATAAACAATATAGCAGGAGTGAAACGTCTGGAGAATATGGAGTTGAATGTCTCAAATGGCTCGCGAATCTTCTGAATATGCTACATTTCTTCCTGTGACACATTATAATTATGGCCCTCTTACTGGTAGCCCGCCAGCCCACATTGATACTGTCCTGACAAGCATGACCTACACAGAGGAATTCCTGAATAACTTGGGAATGAAGCAAATTTGCCTTACAGCTGATATGCAACTATACAAACTTGCCATGCAGATCATGTAGTCTGATTCAAAAAGGAGGTGAAACTTTACAATGCGACCTGGAGCCATGCACACACTGTCCTTGTGCCTGGGTTCCATTAGTACTATCACGAAGGGGTTAGGCCTTGAAGAATATCTCCAGGCAGTCTATTAGGGCATACCAAACATGTTAAATGGAAATAACTGGTCACGTGCTGTTAGGGGATTCCACATGGTGTCTTCTGGTCTGGCTCTCAAAGTTATGCTCTGCATCCAGATGACACTGCTAAATTCAAATAGGCCATGACCTCTACCTTATAGAGGGCAAGTGAGTCATCAACGGGAGTGGTTGTGGGTAGATGGCTTTATCAAGTCACCATCGTTCACCAGCATCTTCGAGCTGAGCGAGAGGGAGACTGGTTGCTGCATCACTTCTACCTCAGAGATATGTCGCGATATTTCCATGATTGTGCAGAAAGCGACATAAAGCAATATTCACTCACTCAGAGATATTTTACCATATTTTTTAATTCCTGGAATTTTGCCAGGTATATACTAGCTATTCATTTATAAGAGATGAGACAGATAGCTGGAGAAGGCATAAAGGCAGACTTCCTCAAAGGCAGACATGTATGTCGGCACAGTGATAAAAAGCTGTATTTCAAGATCAATTTGAAAAGCAGATCATGATTAGGTATGACTGGGGTAGGAGTGTTCTAAGGTGACGCACAATGTACCCCAAACAGCGAGCTGAGTGGATAGTCACTCACCCTGTACTCCAGCGAATGGCTAAGTTCATGGAGAACATGTTTGTTGAAGATAAACGTCATCTTGGTAATGACTGTCAGTCTACATCAGCAAATTCCACTGACTTAATGGAAACTACCTGACACACCTATTAATTTCCCGAAACACAAAGAGAAAGAGGAGAGAACGAGAAGGCGGACAATTAATTATGATCTCATATTGTGTGAGATTGATAGTCATGACAACTCCCTTACACTGCCTCAAGTTTATCCCTTGCAGAATGTTGTCAATGGCAGAACTGCTAATAAAAATGTTTATTCACACAACTGCCTTGATATTGGCACGAAACTGGTGAAAAGCTTCATATGCAGCCTGTCCCAGGAGTCAAATTAGGCGAACTAACTGCTTATGACATGGATTCCTTCTTCAATTGCACAATCCTTATTGGTGAGAAATTATTAGTTGTCCATGACCTGTCCATGAGCTGCCTCCTTTATTGACCAATATGGGGACCTTAGACAGGGAACCAAATCATCACTGATGGCAAAGCTTGCTGTTTACATCACATATCAACCTGTTTCAGATGTAGAGATGGCTGACGGAAATACACTGCTGTACCACATTGCATGGCCACAGAATGGTCTAGTCTCCATTATTGCAGAAAGTATGGATTCGCGTTTGGGCAGTGGTACGACTAACTATCACCCACCACTAGCATTGTCATCCCACAAAATTATTGTCTGTCAGGATCGTTACCTTGATGTTTTTCCCAAGAGTCATGAGCGGTCCAAACACATGGGTGCTAATACTCCCCCTGCATATGAGCTTAAGCTCTGGACAACACTCCCGCCACGAGAACAAATCAGGAGGAACACCACCAACAAGAAAGTCTTTCTTGAACTCCTCTCAAAATGTTCCATAGGAAGAGGGGTTGAAGTAACTGGAGAACGGTACATGATGTTTTGATTCTGTTGATGTACTTCATTGAGAAGAAAAAAATCAGAGGAAACATCTACATGACGCGTTTTCATGGCCGGGTGATTGATGTGAAGGCATTTACCACCATGCTTGATCCCAAATGTTCCCAGTTGCTTTGACTTCATAGTGTATCAGGTTGTGATACAAATGGCTATTTCTTTTGCAAAGGTAACCTAATTGCTCTACGCCTTTTGCGGAACAATGACTATTCACTTCTCCACTCATTGCTGGGAGAAGAAACAAACTCTCGATCTGAGGTGGTTCTGGGATGAAATTCTTTTATCATCTTTATGGAGAAAAGGGACATTTTGGAACCTCAGACTAAAATCTACCAGAGGTGCAAGTCAAACATGCCTCCAATCAAGGCCTTGCCTCCCACTTCGCCCAATTTTGCTTTACATATGAAGCGTGCCCATCTTCATGTAATGATGTGGAAAGCTGCTGCTAAAAGAGCTCCTCCGACTGCAGCTGCAAATATCAGCAAGGTTGGGTGGGAGGTGTGGGATGGTATAGTATTCATACCAGCTATTCATACAGGCTCACCACCAACATTTCAAGTTATGAGAGAGCTGTCATGTGGGTGCAGGTCAGAGCAGGCATGTGTTAGAGGAGCGTGTGGCTGTCAAGCAAAGCACATACCATGCACCACACACTGCAAATGTACAGGATTGTGTGTAGCAATCCACATAGTGTGGACAAATCAGTAGATTTGGAAGATGATGACGATGATGAAGAGGCCGGCCAAATAGATTGACATTCATCACTTGACGAAACACTGGCCGATTTATTTTTTCAATTGTGTCAAATTTTTAATTTTAAATGCTTTTGTAACCTTCACCTCCGTACGATACAGTATGTATTGTGCCATAAGCAGTAAAATATGCCCATACATTCATTGTACACAATATCAATGCAATAAAGTATCTTGTTCTGTAGTAAAATGCACATGACTTTGTCCTTTCGTTGTGACCTTGACCTTCAATTGCATTATTAATGCCAAAAAATGATTTATCAGGTATTTAATACACGAAAATGAGGTATTATATGTTGCTCTATCACAAATAGTAACAGAAATATGAATTAATGATAGTAGCTGGCGGCCATTTTGGATTTTTTTAAATTATGCAAAATACTCAACCTACCACAAATTGCGCCAAGTGGATTCTTAAAGTAGACTATCTCAGCATATCAAAATAGTAAAAAAGTTTGGGGTTTCTGAAATGCAAGGTTCTGGAGCTGGCAACCCGACTAATACGTTGGTCTGCTCCTCAACATCTGAATCGACTATACTGGCCTCTGCCTCATCCATATTTCATTTCGACCAGCCCTTATTTTTAGTTGTCTTTTTCCCTGATTGGGCCAATCTTTACAGTTTGATGTTCTATAGTTTATGTGTCTCAGAACTTAAAGTAAACTGACGCTTGCATTTTATAATCATTTGCAATTTTTTTCTTACATCTTAAGTTTATCGTAATTGAAGGGTAATTGAAGGGTTTGTAATAGATCGTAGTGCATCGAAATATACAGTCATAGTATTAGAGATCTTCAAAAATCGTGGACTATTGTAATAAAATATAAAGCCAATTTTTACCATGATCGTATAAGAAATCTTTGCGATGCATGGCGATACCTCACGATTCATTACAATTTATTCGGGATGGTGCTAACATTTATTTATGATTGACATTTGTCATACGATTGAAAAATGAGTTTTGAACATTTCAAAACTTTCTTCGCCCTCGCGATCATCCTGGGATCTGTTAATATCCGTTAGTATATGCTAAGATCATTCCCGATCACCCACCATCATTCCACGAATCTCCGCGATGTGGAATCACAAGGTATCGTAATTTGATCTTAGTCCGGTGAGACCTAGGCTTGAGATGATCTTAACTTTTCTAATACAAATGAGAGACAGATAAGATAATCTTAATTTTAAGATTCTTATTGGGGTGGGACCAAGGTGGCCATTTCAATAAAATGACCATACAGCATGGACCCCTTTGTCTGGTAACTTCTAATAGGTAGATATTAAAAAACCGAATTCCAGTGAATGAAAGGTTTTAGTATATTGGGAAAGGGGGTCACTATGATAGCAAATCTATTTAGCTTAAAAGTAAGGTATTTTTGAAATACTAAGTGGGCTTGCTATATACATTGCATATAACTCACAAAGAACAGTCATTGGTTTCAAAATAGTTTGAATTTTCTTCATAAATACTATGGAAATGTGAAGTGCCCCCCATTGTCCGTCCATAAAGTATACAGAACTACCTGTTATCATTGATTAATTACAATGAGTGTAAGTATGGTACGATTAAATTATGTGGGTTCAGGTGTAAGTCATCGAGCTTATGCTGGTCTCAGTATTAGTATTTATTGCCAAGGTATCTTTGTGTCATGTACAGCTATACGTCGTTTTCCAACTAAAAATAGTAATTTAGCACAGAAATTGTGTTCGTAAACATGGTCGCAATTCGGCGATGCGTGTAATTAGGCAACCGCGATATTTTCTGAGTTAATTTACTTTGAAGATAATTAGATGACCAGCATACATGTCTAGAAAACGTACAGAGTAATTATTTTGAGCTTTACACACTATATTATCAGCTGAGAAATATCACCATAAGATAAATTGTCTGAAACGGAAATCCAGGGCAGTCCTGTGCCTCCACATGAACAGGTACGTGATGAAGACAAAACATAAGACATTGATCATAATATGTTGATTTGATGTTGGGCGAGCGTCGTAGACGTTGGCCCGACATCAAACCAACATTGGCCACCGTCATGTGTTTGCTGAACATGTTTCATATTTAAAATTTCATAGCAGTCTAAGTATTATATTATAGACTACATCACGTCGTTTGTAAGTTAATTGTTATCATAAACTTTGGATATTTCTCTGGCTGTGATAAAAACACCCAGCATCGAGTAGTTCCGGGTGTTTTCTGACGATAATCTAACTGACAATCGCTAAGTTAAGGGGCTCAAGCATGACATGCTATCCTCTAATTTAAATAAGAACTCAATGACGGCTGTGCTCAGGCGGTGATTAGCTGACCTCGCCATTTGACAAACTGACTTGGTCCGTTAATATAAGGGAGTAGTCCACTGTGTACCAAACGCCGGTTATTGCTATAACCCAGAAAGGGCCGTGTTGAGATAGTAATGATGAGAGTCACCTGGTGAATAACGCTAATAAATGTCATAAACATACCTCGGAGAGGACTAATATAATACTTGGGCTCATGCGGGGGTTCATGTTATTCAATCGACCCCACGATCTAGCTGTGCTGTGAGATCTATCTACAACTTGGACAAATAGTTATCTTGTGACACATGGTACACATGGCTTCATGAGGTACAGTACCATCTCAATGTGTCAGTTATTTTACATTCAGATTCACGAGCCGACCCCTTATAAGGCCCTCAGTCATTACGTCCAAGGTTGCGCAGAAACTTACAATAATGTCGGGCACAATCAGCCAGAGAAATGTGTAAAGTGTGCGGGAAGCCAGACACAACAAAATTATTAAGGGTTATTTAGAACTGAGTTAGGCACAGTACAAAAAATTAAAAAAGTAAAGTAAAGTGAAAGAAGTAAAAATGAATGGATAAATGATTTTTTTTATCTGCTTCAAACCACATTTGTGCACATACAGACTAAGCTGCTAAACCTCATTGTAGATGGTCAGATAAATCTGACGGCATTGCACACCACACACACATCCTTCTCGGTCATGGAGGCTCCCCTACTGATCAAATATTTGCCGGTGGACTGGGAAGGAAATAACCATGTTCATTTGAAACCTGAATACCGGATCTGAGTATGAACCTGCACTTAGATCCGGCGTGACAAGCGCACAGCATACCCACTATAACACGGCCCCCACCCCAGTCTATTTGTGTGCTCATTATTTATGTAGGTCTAATTATATCAACTATAATGGGTTTTTTCTATACAATGGCTATATGTCAAATAAAAAAGGCCACATGCAGTGCTAAGTCCTGGTAGTAGGCCGCCTCATCGATGTAATACATTACGATGTTTTTCTTTTATATTAAAATGGCTATGTATTAAAATTATATACATTAAATACTGGTCTTCAAGGCACACAATAACTATAAAATATTATACAACACAATATTTGTAAAACAATAAATAACATAGCAACATGATCGCATGCTTTTTATACGGGTACGTTGGCATTTTTTCTAATTTAAGAAAAACATGATCACATGCATCTTCTTCATACGGGTGCGTTAGCAATTTTTTTTATAAAGAATAACATATTTCCCGGCTTTTTCATGGGTTTTTTATTGGATGTAGGTACAGGCCTACTATCCCCTACATGATATATGAACATTGCCGTATTACTATAAAGGCATATTGAGCTGAGTTAAAACGATATCATTGTAATTCTATAGCTGTGTTGAAGCGACTTCATATCAGTTCGAACTTTCACGTCGTCGCTTTGGTGTATTCTTACGTTGCTGAATTGTCTGCTTCTATTTTTTGTCATTTGAAGCTGGAATTGCTAACGCAAATTCCAGCTTCAAATGACAAAAAATATGTCTATTTTTGAAATATGGTCATCTGCGAAATTTAATTATTTGATTAACTGATTATTTTTCACAAACTAACTTGTGGATTTCAGTGGCATTTTACTTGGTCTGAAACTGGATTTAAACCTATATATATATATATATATATATATACGGTTCCAGCAGCACACGGATCAAAGGGTTGTATCTACCACTTCGTAAAGTGGCAGATACGACGTTTAATACCAAGGTAAAGACATGTGCGTCGGGGTATATTTTTTCCAGGTGAAAACCGCAAAGCTTGGTGAGGACCCAGCATCATCATGTCCACGCTTAAAGAACTAGATTCACATGACGGAAAAATGAGAAGTTGTGAAGTGAGTGATGATATTTCGGAGTCCAAATCCTCTCCTGACGGTGGATATGGCTGGGTTATAGTGCTAGCAGGATTCATCCTCAATGTAGTGGCTATCGGGTTCAGTTATGGATTTGGAGTTGCCCTTGTGCCAATGATGGAATATTTTGAATCTGGAAAAATGGAAACGTCTTGGGTGGGATCCATTCAGGTTTTTTTAATCGATTTCTCCGGTAAGTATTCTTCTTTTTATTATTTTATTTAATGCAACTAGTTATCGAATATTAATTGAACAGTTCAGTAGTGTAATTATAATAGTTATCATAGAATAAAACTTGATTATTTGGGATCCCATAATTATGTATGGGGGACTCTGCAAATTCATTTTATTAACTCTGTAGCTGAAGTGTTTGGTCTTATTTTGCGTTCATTCGAAGCTGGAATTTTTAACGCCATATCAAGCTTTAAACATGTTAAATGATGAAAAATATTTATTGACTTTTCAAAAACGTTTTAATTTTTTTCCCCGGATTAACTAACATAAGGGGTTTTACATGGCCAAAGGTGTACGGAAGGTTTTTGTAATTCTAATGTCTTGTTGTGATTGCTGATATTGGGATCAGTGTTCAGTTGTAGACTTGAACACCCCCAGGTAATGCTTTGCTTGGGGGTCATACATCTTGTGATCTTGATTATAAAAGGTCGTACGTGTAAATTTTTTAACCCTTCTCCTGCTGAATTGTTTGCTTCTATTTTTCATTCATTTGAAGCTGAAATTTCTAACGCAATTTCCAGCTTAAATAACGCTAAATATTTCCATTTATGAAAAATAATCATCTCTAGTACTGAAGTATTGGATGAACTAAGCATCTACTATTTTATCAAATTTAATGATATTTCTATTGATCTAAAATATGCTTGAAACCTATACCTTAGAATCATAAGCTGCTAAAGACACCATGACTCAGCAAAACACAAGGCTTGTGCCATAACAGTCTTTGTTGCTTGATCTTGTTATAGTTCCACAAAAAATTAGGTAATTTTATTAAAATCTCTAATCAAAAAATATATCAATCATTTGAGCAGTTTTTAAGATTTTTAAGATAAATAATAACATGTGGTATCAAATTAATTGATCTCCTTATGATTGTTGTTGTTGCAGTTAAAATGACATAGATACAGGCAAGTAAGTAGTGATAACAAGGGAGGGATAAATCAATTGAGCCGGTTATGACTCCTTTTGTTTTAGAAGTAAAGTAAGTAGCTTAAAAGGGATGGATAAATCAATTGAGCCGGTTATGGCTCCCATAGTATTAAAAATGAAGGGATCCCTTATGCTTACTTCATAACCAGCTCAATTGATTTTATACGTCTAATTCAACGGAGCCATAACCTGCTCAATTGATTTAATCCCTCTATGATAATCAATTGAGTAGGTTCTGGTTCCCGGAGCCACAACCTGCTCAATTGATTTTTTCCCTCTAGGATAATCAATTGAGCAGGTTATGGCTCCCGTTCTATCAGACGTAGAGTTAGCATGAGGGAGGGATAAAATCAATTGAGCTGGTTATGGCTCCCGTTGCATTATCATAATAGAGGGATTACATTAATTGAGCTGGTTATGGCTCTCGCCACACGAGAAGTTAAGTAATTTATTAAGAGACTCAACTAAAATAACTCCTTATGGCACGAAGTTATGGTGG
>OZ024904.1:14230654-14285654 GCA_964017125.1 Flabesymbios commensalis
ACATGTTTTTAAACAGAACATCCACGTGTTTATAATTGCTCTGACGGCAGACTCTGAATAGAAATACTATAATTTAACATAGAATAATGACCATTTTTATAGACACCAGGTAAGAGATCCATTGGATTACTATTATTTCGACATTGTGGATTCAATTTTCTTTTAATATACCATTTATAAGAGGCGTGAGTGGAAATATAATATTGCGCTATTTGCGTAGGCGGCTATAGTATCTATGTATCGCATTATCAAGTCAAGTCAAAGTCAAAAAGTTTATTGAACCCTGGCCTCAATGAGGCATGGGGCACAGGTATCATACAATTCATGTAACAAAAGCAAGAAATTATAATCCAGTTGAAACAGATTAAAACAAAATACTTAACAAATTGAATTTAAGTTAAACAATGATAACATAATAAGAGTAAGTTTGAAATGCGTATAAACAGATAAACAACATAATAGAGGTAAATCAATGTACCTTTAAACAGATATAAAGCATAAGAAATGGATTTATAATATGTATTTCATTGGTGATTGGAATTATTATATGTATATATTTAGCTTCTGACATCCTCGACTAATGAATTTAGCCAGTTTATTTAACATAAATATATTGACACAAGTCATTAGAGACTCCAGTTTTAACATATTTGGGTTATTGTGACAAAAGCGTGGAAGCAGCTCTGTACGCAAATCGTGCAGCTCAGGACATTCAAATAAAAAATGAAATTCATCTCCGACATAGCCCAACTCGCATTTGTCACATAACCTGGTATGTCTTGGCAAGTTTGCGTACCTGCCAATTTCAATTGGCAGACGGTGATTAGTAGTACGAAACTTGCAAATTATTCTTCTGGTAAATGGGGACATAGTAAGATATTTTTCAAAAATTAGGCTTTTCCTAAAAACTCGATATAGCACACATTTACTTGAATTATACACAGTAGTTGACCATTCTTGTGAATACTGTTCTCTTAAATTGAGCCGAATAAATTCAGGGAGGGAGCATATTGTTATCGATTGTGAAAGCCAGATAAAACTTACACTACAGTTATCTAGAATATTTTTAACATGTTTCAACCATTTAGATTCTACAGTGTTGATTCTGTAATGTGCGTACATAATATTATACATAATAGATGACAGTTTATTTTTATTACTAGTTCGAATAATTCGGCTCCAAAAGGATACAACACGAGTATTAATATGTATTGAAACTGGGAATCTTCCAGTTTCACCAAGGGCCATGCAAGTTGGGGTAGACATTTTTAGAGACAAACTGTATTTAAGATACTTCAAGTGTAATTTTTCAATTAGATTGATGTTCTCGAAGCCCCATACTTCACAGCCATAAGTAAGGATGGGTAAAACAAGAGAATCAAATAATTCTAGTTGAATGTCCAATGGTAAATTTAACTGTCTGTTTCTTCTTAACAGAGCAAACATGGCTTTGTTTGCTTGATCAAATAGGTGTTTTTTATGTTTTACAAATGAATTATTAAACTTAAAAATCACACCAAGATATTTGAAATGTTCTACAATCTCAATAGTAGTATTTTTGTAAATAAAATTATGTTTTTCTCTGTACTTATATTTAGAAAAAATGACAATTTTTGTTTTGTCTGTATTAACAGACAAGTTCCACATATCACAATACTCTGATAAATAGTGCAGATTATTTTGTAAAGACTCTGCATCATTTGCCATTATAACAGTGTCATCAGCGTAAAGCAGTACAAACATCTTCATATAAACATCGATAACGTCATCCCCTACGTTGATTGGTGATGATCCTCTTAGTGAGAAAAAAGACTCGATATCGTTCACATATAAAGCAAATAACAGAGGGGAAAGATTTTCACCTTGACGTACTCCGTTGTGGGACATAAAGTAATCTGATTTATTATTATTACAAGTAACACATGACTTAGCATTGATGTATATATTCTGTATAACAGTTAATATTTTTCCGGATAACCCCAAATTTATTAGTTTGGACCATAGCCCGACTCTCCATATTGTATCGAACGCCTTCTTGAAATCAACAAATGCACAGTATAGTCTTTTCTTTCTACTTAGGTAAATATCAATTATAGTTTTGAGGGTAAAAACATGATCAATAGTTGCATAACCTTTCCTAAAACCACTTTGGTTTTCTTCAATTATATTGTTGGTCTCGACAAAGCTCGTGAGGCGATCGTTAATAAGTGCTGTAAAAAATTTCCCAAAACAACTCAAAATTGTAATGCCTCGGTAATTCTCAGGTAAATTTCTTTCTCCTTTATTTTTATAAATTGGTATAATCTCGCCTATTGTCCAGTTTCCAGGAATATTACCAGTGTCTAGAATGTGATTGAAAAGTTTTATATATATAGGTAAAAATACATCAAGAGTTGATTCTATAAACTCATTTAGTACAAAATCAGGTCCACAGGCTTTATTGTTCTTCAGTTTCTTCACAACGCGGCGAATTTCTGCTTCAGAAAAATGTTGATTGAGATCGGGATTATTAGCTGCACATGAGCTTAAGGCAATGTCATCGTCTACATCAGGGGTTATATTAAGGGATTTAAAATGGTTAAACATATTCTGCATTGGGACAGGGATATTATGGCATTTAGATTTATTAATATTCAACATAGTCCAATACTTTCTAGGGTTCGTGGATTTCAAAAGACGAAGTTCATGTTCGACTTCCCTAAGGGCTTTCAGTTTTGCTTTTTTTATGCTATTCTTATAGGCTTTACTAGATCTAATTAAGTTTGTTTTATTTACATAGGACTTATTCCTTCTAAAGGCATCTTTATTATCTCTATAATTAATGCGTGATTGCTTACATTCTTCATTGAACCATTTATGTTTAACATTAAAATTATTATTACTATTATTATTGTTATTACTATTAACATGTGCAGGGCAGTTTCGCTTCCGCTTGCGGAAAGAAGATTTAGCACTTGACTGCCATATGTTATTAATAGTCTCTACGATGTTATTGACATCGAAGTTATTATTTTCAATTTCTTCATATAATCTATTAACTTGTTGCATATTAATATTATTTACAAAATCTTGTTTTTTCGCTGAGTCCCATATATAGCCTTGTTCGGTACTGTTTTCTTTTGTGTCTGGAGAACGTTTTGAAAGAGGGGGGACTGTAGCGGTACATGCAATATTCAAACTAAATTCTATACCACAATGTATATCAGAAAACATCGGATCAAATTCATTTACAGCAAAATCCTTGACTTTTGACAGTAGCATAGGTGAACCAATAACATAATCAACAATACTATTCTTTGATGTTGTGTAGTCACCACAATATTGGTCAGTGCCTGATCTACCATTGAATATATATAGTGATGCAGTTTTACACACGTAATCGGGGTTTTTATTGATAACCCCGATGTCACCGGGAAATATAAAATGTATGCATTCATTAAGTGACCGAATACTTCAACTCATTGCATTCCACTTAATGTTGATGGGTTTGGCTGACATGACACACGCTGTGGCTGCAGATGTATTCTCTACCAAGCCTAAACATGCATATATAGAGCTTATTAGTCTGACACTTTGTTGTTTGTGATTGGCAACCTCATTGATTTGTAATAGACATCAAGCCTCTATGAATGTCAAATCACTTAATGAGCTAACAGCACTAACCGAGCAAACACCCAGTGTTGGTTTAATGTTGGCACGATGTCGTAGACGTCGGGCCAACATTATCCAACATTGGGTAAACGCATTGTATTTGATGTGAGCTGATCAGGGCTAAATACCCACTCATGAGGGGGTGTAACATGGCATACAGTGGCTGAATACCATATCACACGCCATCAATAATTACCAGGAATCATGCAAATGCTCTAGAAAATAACATTTCTGGAAGCAAAGATAGAATGACAGTAGTTCATGCACTCTTAGAACAGTTTTTTTTAAAACAGTGTAAAACAATTCCAATTAAGTTTCAGGTAGATACAGAAAGTAATATATACTTTATTTGTCAAATCAATTTTAGTGAGGGCATCGTGTCCAGTTCATCGGTCTGCAGCAATTCTGCGCAGTACTGATGAGCTAGTTGTATTTTACATCTGTGTGTTTGAACATAAAATATGGTTTTACAAAAAATAATACTAGGGTATCTACGCTTTTCAGATCATTTTTTGCCACTATAACAATAATGGACACTGTAATAAAAATGATTGTTTTATAGGTTTTATATTTTATATATTATAATAATGGTTGTTTTATATGTTTTATATTTTATATTATAATAGTGATTGTTTTATATGTTTTATATTTCATATTTTGTAATAATTATTGTTTTATCTCTGTTGTTATTGCGGGATACAAATTCGGATCATAAAACCGTCCAGATTTTAGATTAATACGATACTGTTTTACGACTTCTATAATATATATATGCTTTTCACCTGTATCGTACTCTCACCCTTCTCCTGCTAATCACGACAGTAGTCGTTTTTAATCCATTTTATCATGTTTATTAGCAGATTAATTCACTGTTGTTGAGAATGAAATGACTGTTCGTAGAGCAAAATTTGTGAATGTTTGGTCTCAAATTAAACAACTATTAGTAATTTTCTACCACGTGAGGTTGTGGATCGCGGTAGCGAGACACAATCTCAAGTGGTTAAAAAATTAATTAAATTTACTTAGCAGGATAAGGGTAAATAGTGTTACTATCACATTTTACTTGTTTATAGTGATAGTCACACCGTCTTGATAGTCCTTGGGCCAGACCAAAATTTAGTACCAATTAGGGTGACTAAACTTTATTGTGATTTTCAGTTAGATAAATATATGAGGGGTCTAAAAATGTATGATGGCCTTTTCAGAACGGTAGCTTAAGGGCGGTAATTTCTGTTTTAAAGACGTGGGGGGTCTCGAAATCAATAAGTAATTATTAATTATATCTTTTCATCTATTAGTCCTACAAAAATCCATAACACATCGTTTCTGACATAATTCGGGCCAAGGAATACGTTTTTAATGTTTTGGAAATGATTTAACCAATATTTCGACGACAAATCCAAGATGGCCGCCAATTTCAAGCTGTATTTCTCAACTCTATGGCATAACTGGTTTATTTATGTCTATATAATGTTAGAAAATTTGTAAGTAAATATTCTAGATAGACAACCAAACTAGCATTAAGTTAAACTATGTATGATGGCCTTTCAGAACGGTAGCTTAAGGGCAGTAATTTCTGTTTTAAAGAGGGGGGTCTCGGAATCAAAAAGTAATTATTAATTATATCTTTTCATCTATTAGTCCTACAAAAATCCATAATACATCGTTTCTGACAAAATTCGAGCCAAGGAATACGTTTTTGATGTTTTGGAAATGATTTAACCAATATTTCGCCAACAAATCCAAGATGGCCGCCAATTTCAAGCTGTATTTCTTAACTCTATGGCATAACTGGTTTATTTATGTCTATGTAATGTTCGAAAATTTGTAAGTAAATATTCTGGTCAGACAATCAAACTTGCATTAAATAAAACTATTTTTGTATATATCTTGTAATATATAAAAGCAGTTTAGTTATCCAACAGACGCGTGCTTCATAGCCCTTTTTGTGCGAACCGAAAGCGTATCTCTGTATGAAATGTGTCACAATAAGGCATACATGTCTAATATTTGTCTATATTATCTATTTTGTTCTTGGTGGAATCAAATAATACATATTTATATTTTTCCAACAAAATTAAAAAGAAACACTAATTATAAATAAATTAATGATAGCATGTATGGTTCATTTCTTTAGACGTTTTTGATTTAGATACACTGTAATCATATTAATAGTGGTATGCTATTTTGTGGTTGTTATCATGATTATGTGATTAAGCCAGACCAATATTTAGTACCATTCGGGGTGACTAAAAAAAACTACTCTAAATGGTTTTGTATGCCTTATACATGAACACAAATGTATGATGGCCTTTTCAGAACGGTAACCATGGTAACGATACGGCCTTTTATTTTATGTTCAACGTTTGTTTATATTATCCATTCTTTTCTTGGTGGAATCAAATAATAAATATTTTTCCACGAATTAAAAAGAAAATGTTATTATGAATAAATTAATGATAGCAGGGTTCATTTCGGTAGACGTTTTAGATTAGATACACTGTATCATGGTAATACTAGTACATATTTCTTCGGTTGTTATCATGAATCTGTAGCATGGTGGTTGTTTATCAACTTTATTAATTATCAACATAGTATATACCTGAGTAGCCATGGTAGCTCGATATAGTAGTTTGAATAGGATAAGAAGGTATAGTTCTTCGATTTCAGCGTAATGTATTAAATCCGTTTCACCTGTATAAATGTGAATTCAGCAGTAATGATGATGATAAACAATGTTCTTTTTCAGCTTGATCATTGTTTACGATTTAAAACAGGACAGAAACCAACTGTTCTTTTTAGTGTTAAATCAGAACTAAGCTAAAATCAAATTAAGATGTCGATAAAATAAATGAAATAAACATGCTACCCAAATCATTACCACCATTGAGCTCTGTAAAAAAACTACAGTATTATGGTATACAGTACATGTAAATATCGACAAGTAGGCCTACTACTTAGCTATGTGATCCGCTCATGTTATACACTATATATATTTACACACAATATGTAAATGCAATGGTGGATATGTTGCATTTATCTTTGTTTAAAGTGTGAACACGTCGATGAACGAACTTTTCAATCTATCACACAAGTAATTTGGGTGTTTAGTATTATAATTTATCATCATCTGTGTCATCATCCGAAGAGTGCCTTTTCATCATATATGGTTATACAGTTCTGCATTTGTACATTTTAATCTATTTTCAAGACATTGACACTGGCAGTTTACAAATACGCTTAAAATAGGCCTACACGAGAGGAAATTTAGCACAGCATCTGGAGCAGAAGAACTAGTTTTTATCTTAAGCATCGAAAATCCAGCCGCGATCATCATCAGGACGAGGGATATCAGGACAGATAACCAAACTCCTGTGACATATGCCTGCTTGATATTTAGCATGCTGATATATAGCTATCTCCGCATGATGCCCTTCTTATCCCTGGAAATTTTTATATCACACGTTAATGATTTTGGACAATATAAACGGCATGTGAACTCTTGGAGTGCGTCATAGAGATCTGGTGACAGTGCCCAGTTTCAACCAAGATTTGCCAATGCATCTCTAAATTTGTGATTGTTTATGACTACTGTCCATGCACCAAGCTTAATACCTTGACCCGAAAAGGAACTTATGGTGTCGCATCCTGTGTAACAATGTAGCCCTATAAATGCAACACTATAAATGTAGTCCTATAAGGTAATATCTATCGATCTCTGTCGAACTTTAGTACCACTTTGCATATATAAATGACACTATATGTTAGTGCTAAATGCAAGGCTAATAAAGAAGATATCAGTGGCATCTGCCACAAGAACAACATCATTGTAGGTCTAATATTCAGCGGCATGTTTTGCATGAAGCAGCACACGCGTATCTACTTCTTCAGTTGTACCAGCTGGAAGATTAATTATATCGGATGTTTTTAAAAGGATTTGTCCAACTGGTTTGCAGTAGCTCTACAACGGACTGGATGTCAGTTTCATCTTTTTTAACACGTGATGGCTGAAGATCTAAATGAATATTATGTGGAGAGTCGATTTCAATAACACAGCTGCTTTATGGCTGTACTTCTATATTCGGCATTGAGGTAGTATTTACTCACTGCAGATGGTTTTGTGCTGAAACCTTTGGTACCACCTGCACTTTGGGGTTTCATTGTCTGTGGTTTCTTCAATAGCTTCGTCAACGGGTATTCGACCAAGAGGGGTTCTTTGCTAATTTAAACGCTGAAGCCTCCACCTGTAAAATATTTGTAAATTTTCGGGTGTTCCTCCGAAAGTCTTATCATTTGAGAATTGTATACCCTTATATATTTAGTCTACATGAAAGATTATGTAGAATTCCACTCTTTCTTTCATGGTGTTTTCATGAAGTCCCTTGATGGAGTATCCTCACAATACTGATTGCTTACAAGCGAGTGGAGAAGAAACATTTTTTTCTTCAAAACATGGATGTCAGAGTGGGTGAAGAACCTGCATCAAACAGTTTTACCAACTATAAACCAGGGTCCACACCCTACATAAGAAATGTTGATAGTGACCTAAGAAAGTGATGTTTTGACTGACGTAACGCGGTCTAAATAGACAAAATGGCCAAATATGTGCTGCAACATTTTAACTTAAAGGCTTTATTAATCTACACTATACACCCCTAGTAAAGCTAAAGCCATTTATATGTGACAGTTTCGTTGAATGCTACATTTGGATGTTACTTTTTGAACGCGCGGCAAAAATATCGAGATTTCAAATGTACATATATGTATGTTATTCCTTCTCTGACATAAAAATATCTCATAACTTCCTTAAACCTTTCAGCACGGGGATCGTCTTTATACCTCAAAATCTGACGTCTACAGATTCTGACGTATAGAAACGGTCCCCGCACTGAACGAAATATTTTGTTTTACAATGGCCGTAGACCCACAGCATAGGTATATTCAAATGGATCGGAAGGAGCTAACTAAGACATTTATGATGATTTCAAATTGAAAAATCACTTTAGTTTCCATAGCTCATGCAATAATATTTCAGCGCTTTCAGGGTTAAGCTACCGTTCTGAAAAGGTCATCATACATTTTTGTTCATGTCTAAGGCATACCAAGCTATCTAGAATAGTTTTTTTCTAGTTACCCCGGAAGGTATTAAATTTTGGCCCAATCATATGACATACCACTATTACCATGATTACAACATATCTAATCTGAAACGTCTAAAGTAATGAACCCTGTTATCATTAATTTATTTAGATTTAGTGTTTCTTTTTAATTTATGGAAAAATAGAGATATGTATTATTTTATTCCACCAAGAAAAGAATAGATAATATAGACCAACTTTGGACATGTATGCCTTATTGTTACACATTTCATAGAGATACGTTTTCGGTCCTCACATCCTTAAGTGTTATAAAGTACACGTCTGTTGGATAACTAAACTGAATTTATATAAATTTACAAGATATACAAAACAATAGTTTAATTTAATGCTAGGCTAATTGCCCATAACTAGAATCTTTGCTTGAAAAAATTCGAACATCAGAGACGTAAATAAACTTGTTATATCATAGAGCGAAGAAATACAGCTTAAAATTGGCGGCCATCTTGGATTTGTCGGCAAAATATTGGTTAGATCATTTTCAAAACATCAAAAATGGATTCCTTGACCCAAATTATGCCAGAAACGATATATTATGGATTTTTGTAGGACACATAGATGAAAAGATATAGTTGATATTTACTTTTTGGTTCAGAGACCCCCTCTCTTTAAAACTGCGAATACTGCCCTTAAGCTACCGTTCTGAAAGGGCCATCATACTTTTTTAGACCCCTCATATATGTATCTAACTGAAAATCACAACAAAGTTTAGTCACCTCGATTGGTACTAAATCGTAAAAATTCGGCCCCTGGCCCAAGGACTATGATTTTAACATTACCACGATATTATTAAACATGTGTTGTTACCAGTCGTGCACATATCACTTAATATGAACGTAGCTCAAGTGTTATCAAGCTTATCATCCTGCAATTATTGGTTTAGTCACATGACCGTGTATTATTAATTAATAATACATTACTATGCCTTGGTTTAATCACGAGACCATGTATTATTAATAAATAATACACGGCTAGGCCTAAGCTTACAAAAACTACATAGCACAGTGAAGCCTCCCCCTCAGAGTTTATTTATGCTATAATTTCGCGATGACTAAAATGATTGACTCGCGGTTTATTTTACCTTGTTTGTTGTGACGGCGTCACTGCTTAAGTGCACATTTTGAAGGCAGATTCGGTCTTAAATACCGTAAACGACTAAATCCTTGCACATGTATGTATTGTTGAGTCTGCTACTGCTAGTCTCTCTTTAGTCTATATGTAATGTAGTCTATTGATTTGTCTGTGCCGCCGTGTCCTATTAACTTAGTAAGTACAGGTCACTAGGCCTATCTACATGTTTAAAGCCTACATATTTTAGAAATAGCAAACACGGACAACATGGGAGCCACAATTCGACATGTTTGTTGAAGAATTGAGAGGTAATCTAGACTATAATTATTGTTCATATGTTTAATAAACAGAATAAGACATCGTTGTCTGAATATTGGAACTCGTATCGTAACGGTCAGGGCTCGTTCCGTACAGGCCTGACTGTTACGATACTCGTTCCAATATTCAGACAACGATGTATTATTAGATAATGTTCCACGACTTGCACATATATATATTACACCTATCTACTACTCTTACTGCTAGTATTGTAAATATTAAATTATATAACAAATGTGTTATTAAGTATTTAATTATTTTATTTATTAAAATAAATTTATACAGGGTGTATACATATTAACAAACATGTTATTTTTTTTAAATATATGCCCTGTTATACATTCAATAATACTATAATATTTCTAAAATATCTGATATTGTAAATGGTATATGCCCAGTCAAGCTAGTTTTTCTTACTTCATAACTGACCAACTGACGAAGTCGGTTGGGTGCTTGAATGATAGAAAGTATGGGAAAGTGAATATATAAGCACATATCAATATAATAAACGATTACCACTACACTTAAAATCTATTTAATTAACACTGCCATATGAAGCTTTTTGAAAGCACATGTTATTATGTGGATATCAGATAACACATTTTTGTAAGTGGTAGTAAAAAATAGTGTTAAAAATAAATGAATAAATACTATGCAATGACATATGCGTCTTACTGTAGACTTCTATTTGTCAATAAAATACCTATCAATCTTAAAGGATCATAGTTAGGAGTTGGGTTTGCCGAAATGTAAATATTAGGGTTCAATGAAGCAAAATAACACACCTGCTGGTTTACCCACGATATATATATATGTCTTATATCGTACCATACGCCTTTAGTATCGGGCACGTAAATGTATCATGATTAATTACACAGAAAAGATACATTGCAAAAATAAAGTTCACTTGTTTTTCTTAGCAATTTAAAATGATGTCTAGTTTTATTTTATTCATTATCAGCGGCACGTCATATTCGTCCCCTTGGGTATAAAAGGGTGTATCTGCCACTCTGTAAAGTGGCAGATACACCCTTTTATATCCAAGGTGACGAATTATGACAAATATCGTTACGCAAAAAACGCTCTTTATTTGTTAACAATAGATATAAATAGATGCTTGTCTCGCATCAAACATAACTTGCATTATTATTTATGCATGTATAATGTAATTTTTTGCACCCCAATGCTTCATAGAATCGAAAAAAGATAAAAACCGCTAATTTAATTGTTATTTGTAATATATTTGTAATTTTATGTCCTTCTTCTAACCCATGATTTGAACTCACTGGTCATGTGTGTGCATGCGTATATTTATATGAAAGTAATTAACAAAGCACAAACTACAAAGGTTATCTTCCTATTTTTAGTTTGCATGTCGTTCAGGATAGCTGGACCAATCTATTTATAATACTTAGACCGTTTCTGTTTTGAATTGTCCGCAACTTGATATGACAAGTCATTACTATAAGTGGGCATATTTCCTTCCATTATTGGTGGAAGTGACGATTAGTCCATATATAGAATAATTATATAGTCTATAAGAATGACGAGTTAGATCATCCAAATTATTATTAACACAAGTAGCACTTTTGTATCATGATTTTTTTACTATTTCATATACCGGTATATGAACCTTATAATAATATAAGGCCTATATTTATAATCATCATAAATTGGAAGACAAGGAGGCCATACGGATAGCTACGCTAATTTGAAAATTGTACTTTTATATGTTTGTTGATGGATTGTTGGGTAGTTGTATCGAATATATATAGATCGAATGTCCCCTGATTCTCCACATGAACAGCTTATTTGCTAATGATGTCAATCTCAAACTCAACATTAAAAGTTCGGCAATAATATGTGGAATGCACTATTAAATATCAATTAATATTGAGAAATCTGTACTTTTACGTGAAACAAGTATACATACTTTGTTATTTATCGTAAAAATCCTAATTGTAGAGCAAAACGTATATCGCTGGGTTACTAGCCACTGTGCCACACCCAACCATGACGAAAATATACCATACATTCAGCTTCTTTTTGTCGCTGTTCCCCCATAATGTCACCCCAGACAGCAACGTAGTGGTGGGCCATCGGTGGCCCACCACCAAGTGCCACTATTTGCCGGTGGTGGCCCACCACACGGATGTCCAGCTGATAGCTGGTGGCCCACTAGCTACATTTTTTGCCGGTGGTGGACCACTGGTGGGCCATCAGTGTCTGGGACTTTTTCTCACAGACTACACAATTGACTAATGAAATAAGTCTCATTAATTCATTTCAGCGCGAGGACCGACTTTAGACGTCAGAATCTGACGTCTATAGACGTCAGATTCTGACGTCTAAAGTCGATCCACGCACTGAAACAGGAGCCTGGCCGTATAGAGTACTACATTTATAGCTGTCTATGTGGGCATTTGGGGGTGTGTCTGCGATTCAAACCTCATTGAATGTTTCCGATTTATTTAAAGGTCACGACGAATTGGCCAGTTATCATATAATGGCCGCCATCAGGGAGTTCGGTACACAAAGACATCAGCGTGAGATTCCGAGCTTTCTATATCTATCATATCAATGGAAACAAGCAAGCTTTGCTCTCAGGCAACTGTAAAGCGCTGTCTGATTGGCCGGTCTTGAGACGCTGCGCGCGCAACATTCAAGGTATCTCGCTATTTAAAATAGTTGAACGCTAGGCTCGATACAGCAAGGTATCGCCCTGCGGGCTCGGAGATAAGATAACTTGATAGGGAAGATGAGGTATTCAAATGAACCGGAAAGAGCTGACTAAGACATTGATCATTTAAAGTTGACAGAAACCCTTTGGTCTCTATGGTTTGTACACAAATATTTTAGCGCTGTAAGGGTTCAATAAGTTAACCTTTTCAACCCTGAGTTTACCATTGTCATCTTCATCCACTACAAGCCGCGAATTGCTGCCGCAATTCTCGACTTGTAGTGGATGAAGATGACTTGATGTGGTTTAAAAATTAAAGAAAATTGCCACGTATTGGTAAACCAGTTTCATGGAAATTTTCGTTCTAAAACCCTTAGTTGTCGGAAAATTAAGTATAGTTTCAGGGATGTAAAATGATGCTTTAATGCATCGTGGGGGCTTAAAGGGTTAAAGGAGAGAGATATGCTGTTGTTTTTCTCCACATTTATTGCTTATACATGTTTCAAGTTAAGCAGATACAAATAGTCAGCTTTGATTATTTTGACACCATTAGAATCATTGTGTAGAATAATAATTAATAACATCAAACCACAGAACAATTTGAAATTATACAGATTGACGTAAGGTATGAAATTACTGTAACAATTATGACAATCAGTTCAACAATAAATCCTCGTCAAATTGCTTCACAAACGACACAAGAAACGTTGTCAATGTTGATGCATATTTCATGAAAGTGAACAGTCACTGAACACAAGAGACGACGTTGGGCCTATGTAGAATATATTAAACCGTAGACTTGTCGTGCTTGCATTTATTAATTTAACAGCGTAACAACATCCTGCGGCGCAAATGTAACATCGTGACAACATCCTCGTTTGTCAATGTAAAGCACAAAACACGTCAACGCGATTACCCGCGCAACGTCGCGTCGGTCGGACGTCGCGTAGGTTATCAAGCACACTATTTGATTATCACCAAAACATACCAGCGCGACGACGTACGCGAGCGCGATTGGCAACGCGATCATTTTCAAAACTGTTACATTTTCGTCGCGAGTCGCGTCAGGCGTCGCGCCGGTTTTCGCTTCTTCACCACAATCTGACCTTGCAACAGAGGAAAACGCCTCACATTTCGCGTTGGTCTTCGCGTTGGTGTGTGGAAAGTCGCGTGATTTTCGCGTCTGTCGTCACGTCACTCGTCGCGCGCATAATCGCACTCGCGTTGGCGTTGGTGTGTTTTGTGTTTACAGCCAAAAAACGTCCTCAATTTAAACTTTGATCGCGCTATAAGCGTCAGTGAATTTTTTCTACTATTTGTTACTTGCTTAGTCCAAATTGATGGTTGATGTGTTAACACCTATCCTGCTAATCACGACTATTGTCGTTTTTAATCTGTTTTATTAGTCAACCAAATCACTGTTATTGGTAACGAAATGTGTGTCTAAACATCGGGATTTTCAAATGTTTGTGCTCAAATTCAACAAATATGAGTAATTTTCAGCCATTTGAAGTTGTGGGTCGCGGTAGCGAGACACAACTCAAGTGGCTGAAATTTAACTTTTTACTTAGCAGGACTTAACAAACTTTCCCGGCGAGTTTTGAACCGTTGAAGCTGCAATTTTCAGCGTAGCTTTGCATAACTACGCGCAAGACAATTGATCATTTTCAGGATGATCGGTGCTCCCGATGCTACTTTATACACACTGACAGATGTGCAGCCACGGTACATTTTCTGTGTTATACACTTCTTCAGGCGACGCACATGTCCGACAGAATATCCTGTTAGTTAAACTAGTTCTGGTTTATGGAACGTTTCATTTTAAAGAACCGCTATTTAAACTTTTGGTAAATATGATGTAAATATACATTAACCTTAATACAAGAATTCATATGATAAGCTGCATTACAAAACATTCAGCTTTTAAAATCAAGAAAAAGTGTATTAAGTTTAGTCAACACCACTTCGTGATAGTTAGATTCAAGCCTTATACGTTGATTCCATAAGTATTTGATAAGTAAGTGTCATACCGTATATGTTTTTTCTGGATGTTGAAATATATTTTTCAATGAATACCATTGGAAATAAGATATTTGCCTTCAACGTATTTTAAAGACTGTCCTTTTAGATTATCCATTTTACACACAGTTATTGTTGTCTAATATGATAAAAGCAACAAATAATTGATTTGTGCAGATACAAGTATATACAATGACCACTAAAACAACAGTACGTTAAATTTCAATTGTTTGTCATTGAACATTATGATTTATAAATATCATTACTTCCACTCCTACAGCAGAGACGTTGCGTCAACGTTGAATCACCATCAATGACGTTGATGTGGCAGTGGATGTGCCTTATCATTTGATCCCTCGTTATTCCTCCAGCCTGGTCGAGATGTCACATGATAACCTGTTATGTTATATTCAGGAGGCTACACGCCTTTTCAGCGGGTGGTTTCTATTTGTAATCCAGACTTAAATTTTGTTCAGACGAAATCGCATGGTTTAATATAAAAATGTACTTAAAATACAGTTTTATTCTAAAATATATCACTTGCGTTGTATGCACAATATTATATAACATATATCAAATAGCACAACGCTGCTCTAAGAAGCCTTTATAAAATGTTGGCTCCACGTCTTATGATGCTAAAGTGACATTGAAACGACATTAAAATTAAGGCTCCTATTTTATGAAAACGAATATAGATTATCAGCAACATGACGGCTATATGCAGAAATTTTGCACGACACCAGTGTGCTGATGGCTGCGACTACTAGGGTTGGAATTGAGCATGGTCATTTGTGCACTGAGTCCCGTGGAACATTTTCCGGTACCGTTGATCTTGACAGTGAGATGCTTACGGGAACCATGGTGATCGCCCTCTTGTAGACCTCCTCCGCTGGAACTGTGAAAATCATGACGGTTGCCATAGCGACTGTAAGCACGTACAACTGAATTGTTGTGTGATGTGTCTTGAAAACATCGTGACCACGAACAACAAGGGAACCAGGTTCTCCAGAGACATTTTAAGTCTTGCTGAAACATTGAAAATTTACAATTAGAATACATTCTTTGATATTTGAGTTCTCAGAGCTAAATCATCCTATTTTGCACTCCAACAGAGAACGATATGTTAGTTTGATCTTTACAGAATCAAGGCTCGTTTTATTTAATTATCACCGGTCAACGTTGTTCCTTTTTTAACAATTCGATTCTGAAATACTGCATATTTAAAGTGAATTATTTAACTCAACGGCAGACATGTTGGAATGTATACTCTCTGGAATGAGAGAAGTACAGCTGGAGAACGTTTAGTTCATTTTAATTCATTAGATTTTTTTGTGATCTCCATACATTCAGATAAATCCAATAAACAAGTTAAGTACGTCAATTGTTTTACTAGAAAAACGTCATTGCATACTGCAGCCTACAATCGATCCCCACTTTGAAAGAGTAAACTATTTAAATGGCCGTAGACCCATAACATAGGTATTCAAATGAAGCGGAAAGGGCTAGCTGAGACATATATGATGATTTCAAATTGAAAAATCTTAGGTCTCTTGGTTTATACAAAAGTATTTCAGCGCTACATGGGTTACGCATAGGCTACTATTGTAGTAGACTATTAAAACATCTAACTCTTGTTATAAACGCACACATCAACTTCTTTACCACATATCATTATGATATAACATGTGTTTTCCACGTATCCCGCTGATCACGAATATTGTCTTTTAATCTGTTTTATTAGTCGACGAAATCACTGTTATTGGGAATAAAATGTGTCTCTAAACATCAAGATTTGCAAATATGTGTGCTGAAATCAAGCAAATATGAGTAATTTTCAGCCACTTGAAGTTGTGGGTCGCGGTAGCGAGACACAACTTTAAGTGGGTGAAAACTTAAATAAATTAACTTAGCAGAATAAAAGTTAATCGATATAAAATTGATTATTTCTTTTATATAAATGAATGCATTGATCTGTCAAATACTAACTCTGAAGCTCTCGTTGAGGAAGCTGTAGATGATGGGATTGACAAAGCTGTTAGACATGGCTAGCCAGTGTACTGTGTAGTAGATTGCAATGAACAGTTGCTGTAGATAGGGGTTGTGGCTGGCACGCTGAACAAGTCCCGGTGCTAAATCCAGTACCACAATAAACACATGAAGTGGTAGCCAACATATCCCAAACAGAGCCACAATTACCAGCAACATCTTAATCACCTAAAACAGAGAAAATAGAACATGGCTTATTAACAATATTATCATATTCCAGTAACATTTTAATCACATAATAAAGAGAACTACAGATATGCCGTATTATCAGATTAGTGCGGGTGGTAAGTGAAATGAAATGAATGGGGTCTTAGGCCACCTTTGTGCACATATAGGCTAAACTAGATGGTGAGGTAAATGAAATGACACTGCCCTCTAGGCACAGGACACGAAATTCGAGCCCTGGCGGTCTGAGGCTGAGCACGCTACCTCTCGGTCACAGGTGCTCCCCACAATATTGAATCTTTACGAGTGAGCGGAAACAGTTTGTTTCTTTGAAACTTGAAGGCCGGAGGGGAGTTCGAACCCGCGATCTCCGACTATCTATATCCTGATTTATTCTGGACATCTCAATGTTAAGAGTATTAACAACTGAGCAAATGAAATAACAAGCGACCACTTACTCCGCCAACCGTATTATTAGCACCATTTAAAACCATTCATATGATCTGATGGTGCATCCGATCACACAGGACAATGACCAGTGCTGTCGTGGCAAGCCAAGAAGCAGTATCTGCTCACCTTACAGGTAAGCAGATACATCCTTTTGGCTTTGCAGAGCAGTAATGGCTCTCTTCTGGCGCCCTACAGGCCTCGTTCAGTCTACCAGAATGTAGGCCCACACCCGACCTCAGGTGGTAGCACTCGCATGAACTGTAATAAGGATAAAGCGCTCAAATAATTTGTAAAAAACATTGCGACCAAAGGTTTTTTCAATTTGAAATCATCATAAATGTCTTAATTAGCTCTTTCTGATTCATTTGAATACCTATGTTACGGGTCTACGGCTATTTTAAATATGTTGATTCTTACAGTGCGGGGAGAGACTTCAGTCGTCAGAATCTGACGTCTAGAGACGTCAGATCCCCGCGCTGTAAGGGTTAAACCGCCGGTACCGATTAGATCCTTTTTTTTACAATTTTATCAGCATATTGCATGTCAGCTTTTAAAGGGACTGGCCCAGGCTAAAATCATCAGAAAATCTGTGATTTTATTTCGGGTTCTTAATATGACCATATGATGTAAGCATGTACATAGACTAGAACTGCAAATTTTTAAAATTTTTGTGCTGCGCATTCACCAGTTAGGCTAGATATAGAGACGAAATTCCCGCATTTCCTATTTTTGACATGGTTGTCAATAATTAGAAATCAGGAATTTTGTCTCTATATCTAGCCTAACTGGTGAATGCGCAGCACAAAAATTATAAAAATTTGCAGTTCTAGTCTATGTACATGTTTACATCATATGGTCATATTAAGAACCCGAAATAAAATCACCGATTTTTTTATGATTTTAGCCTGGGCCAGTCCCTTTAAACATGGTGGAGATAAAACGTGACATCAATCAGCAAAAAAATGAAAATAGTTGACCTCCTTTTTGTCAAATCTGAATAATTTTCACTCACTTGAAGTTGTAGATTGCGTCTGTGAAACACAACTTCAAGTGGGTGAAAATTCCAATTGAATAATTTGGCGGTTAAAGGGTTTAGTGTACAGTAAAGGTATGAAAACTATATTACACATAGACGAATTTTCCATTCTTCAGATGAATTAGTTCAGGTCACAGCTGAACAACGCAAAGTGAATCTGAACAAAGGAAATGTGTCTGTCAGTTAAAGGGACTGGCTCAGGCTAAAATCATAAAAAATTGGTGATTTTATTTTGGACGAAATTCCTGATTTCTTATTTTGGACAACCATGTGAAAAATAAGAAATACGGGAATTTCGTCTCTATATCTAGCCTGACTGGTAAATGCGCAGCACAAAAATAAAAAACTTTTGCAGTTCTAGTATTATGGACATATGGTCATATTAAGAAGCCAAAATAAAATCACCGATTTTTTTATGATTTTAGCCTGAGCCAGTCCCTGGTCATTAAAACGCCTGTTAATGTCAAACAATGTTAATAATGACAATAATAAATGCTTGTTTCAGCATAGTAATGTAGTGGAAATATAATAAGCTCGAGAGTTTATGGAGGAATGGTGCATTTTAAGTTCTGATTAAAATGTGTGGTATCACTTTCATACCTTTATTGTACATTCAGTTACAGTTTATACGAGTGGCGCCACCTGTGATTCGGCAACAGCTTCGGTTATTCTTCAATAAATAATTGAAGTTGTGTCTCGCTACCGCGATCCACAACTTCAAGTGGATGAAAATTACGCATATTTGTTTAATTTGAGATTTATCTTTTGCAAATCCTGATGTTTAAGTACACATTTTACTCCCAATATCTGTGATATGATTGACAAATAAAACAAATTAAAAACGACAATAGTCGTGATCAGCATGATAAGGGTTAAAATGTATATAATGTCACGATCGTGATTCGTGAACAAACTTAAAGGTGATATATCGCCCCTTATATGGTATGAATAATTATGTCCTTATATGGGGTGATTGGCTATCATGTGACCCTAGGGTCACATGATAGCCAATCACCCCATATAAGGAAACACTTGTGCCCCATCTTGTGGCAACTTTGATTTATTTGTCACAAATTTATTCATACTATATAAGGGGTGATAGATCACCTTTAAATGGTAATATCCGTACTATTCAATATTACTTGTGATATAGTCTCTAATAGAGATATTATCACATGTAATATTCAGATATAGAGACTCTCTATATTTGAATAACCCATTAGAATAAAATGGTCACGTATCTCTTATATTGAATCGATAACCTCAGTCAAATTAGTCAACATTGTCAACCCGTCCCGCTCCCGGTTGACAAGCTCTCTATTGAAAAAACAGGCGAGGCACCAGTGTGATGTCTGCACACCCTCAGCTGACCGTCTAGTGCTGTACAATCAATTTGTGACGCTGAAAAAATGTACGGCCGCCACTGTTAATACGTTTTTAAGGTCGCGTCAGGAAAATATAAACAAATGAAAATTCGAATCGAGCTGGTATGAACAGTATAAACGGCGGCCATTTTGTTTGAATTTCTGGAGTCAATAAACAACATCCAGCTCCCTGTCTGGAAACGAAGTGCCAGACAGGTGCCCCGTCTACAGTCAAATATGATATGTACATTTATATATGAGACTTAGCCCTTACAGCGCTGAAATATTGGTGTATAAACTATGGAGACCGAGGGGTTTTCAATTTGAAGTCATCACAAATGTCTTAGTTGGTTCTTTCCGCTTCATTTAAAAGCCTATATTATGGGTCTAACATTATAATTATTTTAATTCTTTCATTGTGGGACCGTCTTTAGACATAAGCAATTCTAGTTTACGGACATTTTGAAAACTTAAAAACATATCATGGAGACAAAATTAAATGATTTTTTTGGTGTTAATCTACAAATATGACAACGATAACACACCATTTATGTTTTATTCTTGCCGTATCAACGGAGTTGCAACGGCTACAAAGTTTCGTTACATTTTCAATTTCACTTTGGAACAGTGTAAGGATGGTTTAATGACCAAATTAATGATCAAATTAATAGTTCGCCATTCTTTATTTTTAGTCACTATCAAATGTGTTATATAACTTGATTTGCCCTTAAAATATCTTATGTTTCTTATAATTATCCCCCCCCCCCATATACATTCACTATTCTGTATCATATGTCGCACTGGTAATTTTTGTTTATTTATTCCCGACTAGATCTTTGTCTAGTGTTGATATGTTATGCATCTACTATGAGTCATAAATTGATTACCCCGTGATTTTAATTTGCACTAGTATAGAAACAGTTTATTAAATACATTTGTGGAATAATGTATCTACGATGGTCGCTGTCCACTGTTATAACCATTTCAGCGCGAGGACCAACGTTAGACGTCGAAATCTGACGTGTAGACGTCAGATTCGGACGTCTAAAGTCGATCTGAGCACCAAAAGAATTAATTATTTATAATGGTCGTACACCCATAACATAGGTATTCAAATGAGGCGTCAAGAGCTAACTACGCAGATAATACATAATAATACATCGTTGTCTGAAAATTAAAACGAGTATCATAACGGATTGCTGATGACTTCGAAGGGCTAAACAAATCAATCTCTGCTATGTATTCCTAGTCATCCTCGGCCGGCACTACATGTGAAACGATATTAATTACAACTTCAAATTCAATCAATTTTGACATTTCAAAATTAAAAATGGTGACTAGAATTGATTATATGATGATGGAGAAGGAGAGAAAATAGCAACAGGTGATATATGCGGCTAATTGACAATTCAGACCCAACAGTTACGTAGAGTGTTCTACAGGCGGCAGTGAGTGTTAACTGCGTTATGTATACAAGGCAGATGTATACAATAAACGTCAATCATCAAATGATGAATATATATCAAACCGCTACAGATAAATATGGTTAACCTTTTCAGGCCTGGATTTACCATTGTCATCTTCATCCACTACAAGCCGCGAATTGCTCTCCCAATTCTCGACTTGTAGTGGATGAAGATGATTTGATGTGGTTGAGCAATTAAAGGATATGGCAATGTATTTGTAAGCCAGTTTCGTGGAAATTTTCATTCTAAAGCCCTTACTTGCATGAAAATTAATATGATGCTTTAATGCATCGTGAGGGCTTGAAGGGTTAAGGTATTTATCACGTATGTCAGTGCTCATCAAGGTTATACGAAACTTGTTTCTGTGCGCAAAAAAATATTCAATCACAACGACATTAAATAGCGGTTCAGATCAAGTGCATGGTAAATATCACGGTTTCTATTTGTTATGTCCCTGCGATTTATTTATAATTACAGAGAACGGGTATATCTGTAAGCTTACACTTCTATGTATTAATTCGGAATGATAACACCGGGTACAATCTCGTTGAAAAGTTCACATTTGCCCAACAAGTAACAAGTAGTTTATTCTGATGGTCTTCTTTAGTAGAAAACAGTACAGAATTACCAGGAAGGTGTTTGCACATGATAAAATATAAATAGAGTGCATTACTAAATATTACAAATTATTTTTTTGCAAAAATAGCCAACTGTTTGAGCATTTCGCCCTTTACCTGTTTCAAAAGTTATTTCATAATGGTTGCAGGTCCTCTGTAGTAATTTGCATCTATATTTTTTGTACGTTCTTCTATGAAATTAACACAGCATAACTATTTTTCAAAATTGGCATACACCAAGAATATATAAAACCTATATATGCTTGCATACACGCATATCACGAAAGACTGCGGCCTCGGTCCAAGTATGGTATTCTACCCCCGACCAGTGACTCAGTGCCCAGCCTTTCACATGACGAAATCAGCCAATCATCGCCGTCAATCAGTTGTTATTTAAATTAGGGGGTAGAATACCATACTCGGGCCCAGGCCTCTATGGACAAGCCATGATTTCGGCATCTAAACTTGGTAAAATACTTTCTCAAGAGTTCTGGTAATGCATTTAAATAATTGTCAAAGCCAAATGTTGTTTTAATGATACCATAATTATAGGGTGCATTTTCCTCCTTGTGATATTGATTTTTGTTATTTTTGAATAAACTGATCCTTTAATGTCAGCTTATACTGACTGTTGAATGCTACAATAGAACATGGAAGCGTTTTATTTAATTAGAATCCAGAAAACACACAATAGTTCAGTGTTGTTTTTACAGTTTGGATTCATTCAGACTTTAATATACATTTTTAATCTGATGTATATAATAATGAATAAATGGTATTAGAGATCTTGTGTTCATCTCCTAAACACAACCTTTCCCAATATGTCAACATATATGTGATTTAATATCAACATTTAAGGGAGTAGCACGCTCGCCCAATGTTGGTCCAGTGTTTTAGACGTTGGTCAAACATTGAATCATTATATGCACCGTATTTGTTCCAACAAAAACGAAGTGATAAAACAATGATCAATATAGAATATTTATTAAGCAATAGGCTTGTAGCCCTTGTGCCATCTACATATACAAATGAAATGTATAACAGGTATTGTGAAGTAACACATTTTAAACATTTGACATTGCTATATAGTATAATAGTATCAAAAAAGAAATGAGTTAACATGAAATTATACAACATATTCAACTTCGTTTCTTATTTTAAATGATTTATACGTGAAATCAGCAAACTTGGTAATGATATTAGAATTTTTACTTGACATGGGCTCAAAATTTATTAACATATTTGGACGCCGATAATAAATATTAATTGCGTAACTCAGTATATATCGGACAGACTAAAAATAATAATGCGGGACATAATGGCTCAACGTATGTTGAACAGTACACCTTTGGGAGATAAAATAAGTAGTATATTATCATCATCATCATCAACATTGAATACATGTGATCGGATCATATGGTAGGCCTACATACAACCCGCATGCACCTGTATAAATATGACAATTTTATGGTATAAACATGTGACTAAATATGCTTGCACATTAGTCTGGCTACAAAGGAACGTGCTTTTTACCTAGACCAAGGATACTTGCCTAGACTTAAATTCAGCGCAGGGATCGACTTTATAGACGTCAGATATAGACGTCAGATTCTGACGTCTGTTTAAGAATACAAATATTTCCAATGGTCGTACTGACCCGTAACATAGGTATCCTATATTCAAATGAAGCGGAAAGAGCTAATTAAGACATTTATGATGATTTCAACTTGAAAACAAAACATTTGCTTTCATGGTTCATAAAAAATATTTCAGCGCTTTGAGGGTTAAATTTAATTTATCTTTTTTTTTTATATAAAGTAGAATGCGAGAACAGTTAGCAGTTATACAAATAAATATTATATTATTACATAACGCTCAATTCTACAGTATAAACCAACCTCAAAACAACATATGGAGTAAGTCAGCTGGGAACCTATGTTGTTTTAATGTTGGCCCAGCGTCTACGACGCTGGCCCAACATTAAAACAGCATTGGGTCAATGTATCATGCTGTTTGGGCTGACAGTGCGTGCTGTGTATGCGGTGAAGATCAAGGCTACTCCCGATACACGAGGTCACAGAAATTGGATCTGGCCTATTTAGCTGCTAATCCTAGTTGACGGGCGATCGTGATTTATTCCATTACAGGCGGGATGCACATGATATATTATATACATATATATAAAAGTTTTGTGTGGTCACAATAAAAAAAAAGTTTCATTTTCAAATTAACACAATTAATATGCAAGTCCTATTAATTTCCGGTATACATGTATGCGATGTTTCATATATGTTTTGCTGAATACATAAAATCAAATCAAGTCCTACGTTATAATATGATCCATGGGTCATCGTGGACAAAAACGGAGAAAACACGAGAAACTCATGCAGTGAGAAGTCAATAATTTTGAAAAAAAAGGACTAAATATTTAGGAGGCGAAAATAGAAATAAGATTTTTCATCAACGTCGAGAATTGTAATTATGTAAATCAATTAACTTAAAATATCGTAATCATATATTACAACAGTCAGGTATGATGTGATGATACGCGTATTCTACCACATATTACATAACAAATAAATGACTTTATTTGGTGGACCGATGTCAACGCTATTATCAATCACAGTACACTATATATATATATATAAAGGGACTTCGTGGGATGACATTATTTTTGTTATTTTGTTCGGTATGCAGCAGTGTATCCCACAGATCATGATTTGTATAATTAAATGATTGTTGAATGTTAGCACAGCACTGGACCATATATTTATTCTGTCAGTCCAGCGTTAGGTAGAAAATCGGTGATGTAGGAGATTCCCCGATCCCTCACGTACGATCGCACACCAATTAACGTCGGTGCCTTGTGAATTAGGTTTTGATCCCACCTGTCTGAGATGGTGGTTATGTGTGGTATAAAATTACAGACAGTTTTATTTACATGGCAATATACCGTCACCTTGGATATGAAAGGGGGTATCTGCCACTTGGTAAAGTGGCAAATACACCCTTTCATATCCAAGGTGACGATACGACTTAGAAATAAAACAAGTCTTTTTCAGTGTTTTTAAATCTGTTGATGATTTTTTGTATTTTCAGTGATGATCAAAAGGCTATATAATGTCATATAATTTTTTTTTTAAATCGACATGTCAACATATGCTGTCCCTTTCACCCGTTGTCATTTTCATCAACTACAAGCCGCGAATTGCTGTCGCGACTCTCGACTTGTAGTGGATGAAGATGACTTGAAGTCGGTGACAAATAAAGTAAATAGATCGTTATTATTATTAGAAAAATTTCGTTCTAAAAGCTCTTGGTGTAGGGAATTAATTCATTTTTCAGAGATGCAAAATGATGCTTTGATGCATCGTGAGGGTTTAAAGGGTTAATATGTAAAATTGCAAAAACAATTATGTTGGTCATTAGCTTACTTGTAAAGTAAGCAGATACTGCTGTTTGACTTTGCAGTATGTGCTTATCACAGTTGTGTCTCGCTACCGCGAACCAAAACTTCAAGTGGGTGAAAATTACTCATATTTGTTTGATTTGAGACCGAATATTTGCGAATCTTGAAGTGTGAACACACATTTTGTTCCCAATAACGGCTAATGAAACTGATTAAAAACGACTTCAGCCGCGCTTAGCGATTTAAGGGTTAAAATAGAGAGCCATTTATCAGGTACAGTGTTTTTTTAACCCTTTAGTCGTCAGAATCGGTTGTCTACAGACGTCAGATTCTGACGACTAACGTCGATCCCCGCACTGTAAGAGTAAACATATTTATAATGGTCGTAGACCCATAACATAGGTATTCAAATGAATCAGAAAGAGATAACTGAGACAGTTATGATGATTTAAATTAAAAAAACCCTTTGTCCTCCAAATTTTTCACAAAAAAATATAGCGCTTTAAGGGTTAAACAAACGCGTTCAGACTTTAGGTAGGTGTAGGTTATCAGTGGTAAGGAGCTGCTCAGGACGTGGCTACTGGCCATTAATCCTTACCACGCCATTAACCATTACAACGACATTAACCGTTACAGCTCTGAAATAAGTTTGTATAAACCATGGAGCTCAATGTTGTTTTTTTCAATTTGAAATCGTCATAAATGTCTTAGTTAGCTCTTTCTGCTTCATTTGAATACCTATGTTATGGGTCTACGGTCCATTATACATTTGTAATTCTTTCAGTGCGGTGACAGTCTACAGACGTCAGATTCTGACGACTAAAGTCGATCCCATAACATAAAGTAGACCCATAACATAGGTATTCAAATGAATCAAAAAGAGATAACTGAGACAGTTATGATGATTTTAAATTAAAAAAAACCCTTTGTCTTTCAAATTGTTCATAAAAAAATTCAGCGCTTTGAGGGTTAAACAGACGCGTTCAGACATTAGGTAGATGATGTAGGTGATCAGTGGTAAGGCGCTGCTCAGGACGTGGCTACTGGCCATTAACCCTCACCACGCCAATAACCCTTACCACGCCATTAACCATTACAACGACATTAACCGTTACAGCTCTGAAATAAGTTTGTATAAACCATGGAGCTCAATGGTGTTTTTTTCAATTTGAAATCATCATAAAGGTCTTTGCTAGCTCTTTCTGCTTCGTTTGAAAACCTATGTTATGGGTCTACGGTCCATTATAAATTTGTAATTCTTTCAGTGCGGTGACCGTCTTTAGACGTCAAATATGACGTCTGTAGACGTCAGATTCTGACGTCCACAGACGGTTCCCACCCTGAAGAAACAACATATCATATGAGGGTTAAGGCAGGCCCACAATAATTAACAGAGGCTAAGGAAGCTGGCGGCCACTTCAATCAGTTCACTAGCCAACTTAGGGCAAACTAATAAACGACGCCCATAATGAACGGAATGTAAAGGTATGATAAATCCCCAGACAGCCGCGTGATCAAGCCTGAGTCTGGAGGTAAGGCATATATAGCCCCAGTGGCGGAAACAGGTTTCAGCCACAGATTGACCGCGTACAAAATCGTAGGACATTTCTTTGGATTGAATATATCGGGGACTAATCAGGTCTAAAATAGTTTTTTTTAGAATCAGTAACATTTCATTTCCATGCCCACAAGCTCAGCTCAGAGGTCGCACAGTCATTATAAAGTTATGGACATTTTTAGGGTCGAGATCGCTCTCAGTAACCGCCATGTTGAATTTTTCGGGTATAGCAAATACATCAATCCACGGCCTCGGAAAGGACGACACGGCTAGGCCATATAGGCCCTGCGCAAAATTAACGTCGATATCTACACACTGGTTTCAACCTGAACTCGACAAGGCCGCCATTACCGTGATCGCTCAGTCACATTTGAGAAGGGAGAAACAATGCTGTTTCTCTGAAAACTCTACACGGGAGCAGCGGTAGAGGCAGTCAGGCGCTCTACCAATGAGTCACGTCCCCTTCTCATGTCCCGGTTATAGGCCTGGGGGCCATCCCACTCAGAATCCTAAAATTACGATTATTTTAACTCTCTCTTATATTCATTAGAAAGGTTAAGATAAATCTTACCTTTTCTAATGAAAATAAGGTAAAGTTAAGATAATCTTTATTTTAAGATTCTTAGTGGGGTGGGTCCCTGTACTGTTCTAGATGTTATATTCCCAGAGGGACCGTGGTGGTGGAATGTCTGACAGTAGCTGTAATCACCTAATCACCCACACCATTCAGGTATTTGACACGGCATAGGTAGTCCCAATTTGGTTGAATCAAGTCTAAGGCTCCTGATTGGACAAGATCACGATATTGACCAATCAGGGGCGCGACGTCTGGTTCAAATCGATCCGGGTGCTTCTTTCATTCTGTCTACATTTTTCCAAGTATAATCCTCTTGTGACGGTGTGATAGTCGTGGACGAGCCCACACCTTAAATGTGTGTGCCGTGGGTTACTACACTCGTTTTACCCGGGGAGATCGACCTCTTTCATCATGAAATGAATCGGGCTTTAGGCCACCTTTGTGCACATATAGGCTAAACTGGGCCAGGAAAACCTCCTGAGGATAGTGAGATGAATGAGATGACACTGTCCTCCAGACACAGGATTCGAAATTCGAGCCCTGGCGGTCTGAGGCCGAGCACGCTACCTCTCGGTCACGGAGGCTCCCCACAATACTGAGTTTTACACGTCGATGGGGAAGAAACATTTTTGTTTCTTTCAAACCGCTGAGGCCGGGAACCGAACCCCGAACTCTAGCGTGAAAGGCAGCGGTGCTAACCACTACCCGGTCTCCACCCCAAGGTCCGAAAAATGCCCATAATTTTTTAATGACGTTGCGCTAAATGAGCTGAGCATGCGATGCTGTAGGTTACGTCACATTTTTGAGTGGGTGTAATGCATGACTTCAATCTTCATTTTCAAGTTCTGCTTCAACCACGTTGGTGCTAACGGTAAGCTAGGCACCTACGCCAAAGGAGGTTATGTTTTTGCTCGTGTTGGTTTGTCTGTCTGTCTGCCTTTCTGCCTGTCAGCAGGATTACTTACAAAGTAATGAACGAATGTGCATAAAGCTATTACCAGAGGTGTACCTCGGGCCGAGGACCAATCCTTTATATTTTGCGGGCCGGGGCCCTGGTGCAGTGATTAAACCTGCCTGCCTGGAAAGTCGGAAATCGCCGGCTCGTACCCCACTCTGGCCTCCAAGTTTCAGAGAAACAAAATGTTTCTTCCCCGCTCAATCGTAAACATTCAATATTGTAGGGAGCCTCCGTGACCGAGAGGTAGCGTGCTCGACCTCAGACCGCCGGGGCCAATTCATTTCATTTTTATTATATTTTGGGGATGATCCGGATAACGATCCGAATCGCGCGGTTTGTAGTCTCTGACTGACTGTCTTGTGTTTTTCTGTGTTTAGATGCAGGTATCCTGATTAATCGAGGCCTAGTCTTAGACATGACCCTCCTTTTTTGAGTGGGCGCCATAAATATGTGGCTGGAACCTTCAGTTTACAGTTCTATTGCAGCCACGTTGCGGCTAACTATGCAGCTAACGGTGCGCTCGTTTTTTTTCTATGTAGAGATGCAGGCATCGCAGCAAACACGACACGTTCACTCCAACGTCTTCGACGCTGGCCCAGTATTAAACCAGCACTGGGTTTTCTGCAGTAGCTGATAAGTTGATCCATGATACCTTCTTACAGGGCACTAGGGTCTTACTTAATCCCCCATAAACAACATGTGCCACCGGCCGGAAGGTCATCAGGGTCTCTGCTGACCGTCTGCAGACCCCAGCCATATATTTTTACAATCAATCATAATTTTATAGCATTATCATAGTTATATCATATTCATATTCGACTTGTCTTTATTGAGTTTATTAGAATAAGTAACTTAGCCCTAATTTTCCTCTACCATAAAATATGGATTTGTTCTTCTAGTTAAAAACTCGACTCATACACATTTTCAGCGTATATTTTGGCGTTCATGGCGGCGTCAAATAATTCATTAAGTTTCTAGAAACGTTCTTGCAAGGTTGGTAAATTTGCCTATGTGTTAGGAACACATACATATCGTGTGCCAGTCATTTCGACACAGGCCTTTTCGACACACAGCAATATCGACACAGAAGAGACATTTCAACACAGAAATACTCCAAACATAAATCATTATTTCGTCACACTTTTGGACGTTTCGACACATTTTCTGAGAAATTCATATTTTGTGTTTACATATAGGTTTTTATCTCATGGACCTTGTTCCAGTTGATTAAAAATTTCATAAATGTATCTAATTTGCATACATTTGCATAAATTAACATAAATATTGATAAAAATGTACATATGCCAGGTTGAAAATATTTAAAATTTTATATATCGCATCGCGATCCACTTACCCGCGCGGTCCTAAACAAAACATTCCTATCCGTCCTAAGGCTCGTAGTCAGGTCTTGGATATGTCTAACAACTCCACGAACGCCTTACTTTAAGAAACCCGTCATCGATTGTTTGCCCATTCCGATGTTTCTCTTGTGATGTTTGGTTGTACATTACCTTATTGTGAACACTTTCTAACAGTCTAGTTGTCGTCTATATGTTACGTGAACTTAGCCTTGCAATGTCTATTCCTGTAAACTTTTATTGTTGAAAAACGTTACACATGTGTAGGAGAGCTAAATTAGCTTAGTTGCTAAACTTGCAACCTTGATCATTTTTGTAAAATCCAAGATGGCCGCCACTGTATGTTGTGAGAACCACCGCAGCAAACACGAGACGTCGAACGAATGTTTGTTTAATGTTGGCCCAGCGTTGCAGACGCTGGGCCAGCATCAAACAAACATTGATTCAACGTCTCGTGTTTGATGGTACAGTACCACAACTGTCTCAACAGATGATTGATTAGAACCAACATCCCACGATTCACAGTCCGGTTCATTTTAATCGTTTAGTTCCGCGGTTTGTCGTGTTATTATCTCAATCATTGCGGCACACATGTCAGCATAATCAGTGCTCATTAATCAGGATGATATAAACCGTGTAAACTGGTGACAAATAAGCCTCTTAACGTTAATTATTATAATCTAATATAACTCTTAAAACGCTCAAATAGGTTTTATACAAACCAAGAGACAAAATTGTCTTTTTTTTCAATTTGAGAGGAGTATAAAATCTATTCCTTGATTATAACGTTAGTTGATAAATAAATAATGACACAATGAAAGAAGCACACGGATCGATTTGAACCAGACGTCACACCCCTGATTGGTCAATATCGTGATTTTGTCCAATCAGCAGCCTCAGACCTGATTCAACCAAATTAGGACTACCTATGCCGTGTCAAATACCTGAATGGTGTGGGTGATCAGGTGATTACTGCTACAGATCACGGTCCCTCTTGGCAGGCCCTATATAACCTCCAGACCGGGCCTTTAACCGGGCTATATAACCTCTAGACTCAGGCCGGATCACGCGGCTGGCTGGGGATTGATCATACCTTTACATTCCGTTGATTATGGGCGTCGTGTATTAGTTTGCCCTAAGTTGGCCAGTAAACTGATTGAGGTGGACGCCAGCGTCCTTGGTCTCCGTTAATTATTGTGGGCATGCCTGCCTTATCCATTAAAACCCTGAAATATATTTGTGTAAACCACGGAGACCAAAGGGTTTTTACAAATTGAAATCATCATAAATGTATTAGTTTACTCTTTGCGCTCCATTTTCAAACCTATGTTATGGGTCTACGGCAATTATAAATGTTTTGCTCTTTCGGTGCGGGGATCGTCTATATACGTCAGATTCTTACTTTAGAGACGGTCCCCGCGCTGAAAGGGTTTATTATTTCATTTTAATTACGGTTTCTATCCTCTATAATGTCGTGAAGCACCAGATGCAGGTCGTGTTTGTTTGTTTGTTTGCTTGTCTGTCGTCGACACGACTACTTGAAAAGTAATGAACGGATTTGCACGAAACGTTAACCAGAGGTGTGTCTTGGGCCAATGAACAATCCATTCAATGTAATGCAAATGAATGCAATAAAAACAATGCAATGCAATGAAATGCAATGCAATGTTTTGCAATGCAATGTAATGTGATATAATGCAATGCAGTGCAATGTTGTGCAATGTAATGTAATGCAGTATAGTGTAATGTTGTGCAATGTAATGGAATGCAACGCAATGCGATGCAATGCAACGTAATGCAATGTGAAGCCATGCAATGTCATGTGATGCAATGAAATGCAATGTAAAGCCATGCAATGTCATGCGATACAATAAAATTCGATGTTGTACAATGCAATTTAAAGCAATGAACTACAAAACAATGCAATGCAATGCAGGATAATACAATACACTGTCGTACAATTCAAAGCAATGTAATACAATACAATACAATACAATACAATACAATACAATACAATACAATACAATACAATACAATACAATACAATACAATACAATACAATACAATACAATACAATACAATACAATACAATACAATACAATACAATACAATACAATACAATACAATACAATACAATACAATACAATACAATACAATACAATACAATACAATACAATACAATACAATACAATACAATACAATACAATACAATACAATACAATACAATACAATACAATACAATACAATGCAATGCAATGCAATGCAATGCAATGCAATGCAATGCAATGCAATGCAATGCAATGCAATGCAATGCAATGCAATGCAATGCAATGCAATGCAATGCAATGCAATACAATGCGATGCAATGCGATGCAAAGCCATGTAATGCAATACAATACAATTTTGTGCAATGCAATTCAATGCAATGTAATGCAATACAAAGCAATGTAATGCAATGCAAAGCCATGTAATACCATTCAATGCTATGTAATACAATACAATGCAATGCAATGCAATACAATGCAATGCAATGCAATGCAATGCAATGCAATGCAATGTAATGCAATGCAATGCAATGCAATGCAATGTAATGCAATGCAATGCAATGCAATGCAATGTAATGCAATGTAATACAATGTAATGCAATGTAATGCAATGTAATGCAGCATAGCAATGTAATGCAATGTAATGCAGCATAGCAATGTAATGCAATGTAATACAGTACAATGCAGCTTAATATATTATAGACCATAGCATGAGAAGGTCACTTTATTACAAGGACGTGAAATGCTGAGAAGGTGTAACAAGGGAGGCTGGTTAATATTCAGTGAGCCAGATTAATGTGATCACAGGACCCGATGTCTGGACCTGCTCTACCACATCGTCTGTCCTATTTTCATGAAGCCACTTTACGCCCATCACAGACATAATGTTCGTGGTTGTCCGTGCAGTACTTTGGTGTGTCATATTAGGCCAGTTATTTCTCTTTTTGGCTGAAGCCATTCCAGACAATGCTCTTTCCGGTTTGACATTGACTCTCCCTTAACCCTTTAACCGCCGGTGCCGCGTATATTCGGGTTTCCATTTTTTATTAGCACATTAAGTACCACCTTTTAAATATGTCGAAGATAAAATGTGACATCAACCAGCAAGATTTGAAAACAGTTGACCTCCATTTTGTCAAATCTGAATAATTTTCACTCTCTTGAAGTTGTGGATCGCGTCAGCGAGACACAACTTTAAGTGAGTGAAAATTCCAATTGAATAATTTGGCGGTTAAAGTGTTAACGTTCAGTGTCATATTATGACAAAGGTTCTCGTACATCTTGTGGCCTCACCCGGCATTACCAGTCTGCCTAACTCGCTTCGCCGCAGATATCATCAGGGTAGTGTGGACCTAGATATCTCTGTGAACTTTTTATTTTTATATGTATTGTAGATGGCTCAACGTTGACCCAATGCGAGATCTTTCTCTGAGGTTCAAATCTTCGATCCCCGCACCAGGACTGTTTTAAAACGTCTACAATGACGGACAATTTAGATCATCCGCCGTTGTCCCAGTCAACATGATACATTCACGACTGGTGTTTAAATCTCCACATCAAGGCATTATTCCAATGAGATGTAAATCTGTCATTATAAAAAAAAAATGAAACAAGGACGCATTAATTCATTGCGCAATCGATCATCAGCGCGCCGGATTTTTAGGGCACAACTTTATGAATGGCAACGATTACAGAATTCTGTCTCGCACACAGAGTCTGTTATTACGGACTACTACTCGGGGACGAGCTCTGACTTGATTGCGGTAAATTATTCCGGCTGTAAAACAATATATTTTTGTTATATTTTGAACACAGGGACTTCTCATTAAGGGTGTCATGTGAACTCTTTGACCGCCGGTCCCGATTATATTCTTTTTTATTTATATTTTTTTTTTATATTTTATTATCACATTACGTATGCGCTTTTAAACATGCTAAAGTTAAAAAGTGATATGAAGCAGCAAGATTTCTGAATCGTTGACCTTCATGTTGCCAAATCTGGATAATTTTCACTCACACGAAGTTGTGAATAGCGTTAGCGAGACATAACTTCTAGTGAGTGAAAATTCTAATTTATTAATTTGACGGTTGAAGGGTTTAGAGTGTCAAGTTATTTACCCTTAAGACTTAAACGACGATAATATTATTAGCCCGTCAAATCGCTGTTATTGAGAACGAAATGTGTGTTTAAATATCAAGATTTGCATTTGTTAGGTTTCAAGTTAAGCAAATATGAGATATTTCCCCTCACTTGAAGTTGTGGATCACGGTAGCGAGACACAACTTCAAGTGCGTGAAAATGTAAGTAAGATGAAGGGTTAACTTGCCGAGGTAGAACTTTTTTAGCACTGATACGGCAACGGCACCCACCAATTTCCAGCCAGAGGGTATTAAGTAATTTTTTGATCTGTCATTTCCAGTTCTAATATACGACATTGCTTTATTTTTTTCTATTTAAGGAAATCAGCAAAAATTTAATGAAGCATTTGAAATAAATACACTTAATTTCTGAAGGTGAATGCGTAATAAAACGCAAATTATTCCTGCACGCCCCCCTTTAGAAATATAGTATTTATTATAAGCGGTTAACTTACTAATAAAATGTGCACAATACTTGGAACTGTTGTCACATGTCACAGTGGATTAAAAGTACACATTTTCTGGTACACAAATTGTACGGTATATAGAGGGGTAATAAAGAGGGACATGGCGCAATGGTTAGAGCGTGGCGCTCTGCCGATGTCGCTGCCTGCCGTTCGGTTTCGAATCCCGCTTGGTGCAGAATTTTTAGAGAAATATCATGTTTCTCTCCTCTCAATCTTGGGACATTGTTAAGATGTTGTGTCCTTGTCCTCAAATGCTTCACTTGACTCAGGTGAAAATTAGTATATGGTAGGACAGAGATGGCAATGTGTACGATAAGTTCGATGCGCCGAAACGGCTGCAAAATGCTTCACTTGACTCAGGTGAAAATGAGTAAAGTTCGATGCGCTGAAACGGCCGCAGGACTGTATGCTCTTCGTGGAGTTGAAATGGCACACGAATGAACAGGTCCAGTGACCAGGGGTTAAGAGTTAAAGTCGGATGATAGGCCTTCCGACTTACCTTTTACCTTTATATGACCTTAAAACTCCTTTCTGCCCGCTGATAAAGGCGTCCGCTTTGTCTTGGTTTCCGTATTCTTCTGTGCCCTTGGCAGTTATACATAAGATGGCCTGGAGAATCTCATAGCTATTCATCTACTAGCTGGACAGGTATACATACAACACGGATTGGGACGTATTTACCATGGTCACCATGGTTACCAATTTATACATATATCAGCAGATATTCATGTAAGATGGTCATGTAAGAAATTGGTTGAAAATTAAAAGTCAATGGAAAGTAAAAGTGATAGTGTCTGACTTCATTATCATTACAGTCACTTTCATATTAATAGATTAACGGTGAATATCAAAAGCAGACATCTAGTTAACCGTGAATACAAGGTTATTTTCGCCCGAGCTGCCTAATATGTAGCTCGGGCGATAAAAGCCTCGTATTCTAAGTATAGGATAAATCCCGAGGAGCTCTACATTCTTAGATGTAGAGCTTCGAAGGTTTTAACTGACATAAAACACATCCGAACATAATGATGATCCCTCAAAATCAACAGCTCGGTCACACCTGACTGATTACAACACCATAGGCCTACCATGATCATTGGTGTGTATTTGATCAGTAATAGCTCTCCATTCCCGACATAGAATGTAGTGGTCGGACAAAGCGAATAATGTACTGGTGTGTTTTAACGAACAGTAAATAGTATGTGTCAGTAATAGTAGTAGACATTACGCCAGATTAACATTTTGTGCTTATATTATTCTTATCGTTATCATCGTTAAAATGAATATTTCGAAGGTGAATGATATCCCATTCACATGATGAAATTCAATCTTACTTTTTAAAATGATCACGTCTAGTTTTTGAACATAAATGGAAATATACTCCCCTCCCAGATTATACCCGGGGAGATTGTGAACTATACCCCCGGTGGTAGATTAGGGAGCCACCATTAGATTCCCAGGGGGGGGGGGGGGCAGGAGTATTTGTCGCGGGCAAATTATTTATTTCAACCGGGTTCGGCGGCGCGCTGAAAATTTCACATTTTGTTACATGTTTATATGGGACACTTCTTGAAGTATTATTTATTTCACGCAGAGTCCGCCCGAAATATTTATTTCAAAAATACTCCTGCCCCCCCCCCCCTGGGGATCTAATGGTGGCCCCCTTACGGCGGCTCCCAGAATTTACCCTTCCCTTCCTCCCAGAATCTACCACCTTTATTCTGATTATGTGAAGCGTCTTTGACTCTCAGAATCTAGCCCTCCCTCCCAGAATATACCCCCTTTTTCAACAACTATAAAATTGTGCCATGCTCCCAGAATCCCACCCGCCTTCCCAGAATATAACCCCCTTCAACAACTATATGCAACACTCCCAGAATCTACCCCTCCCTCCCAGAATTAAAACAACATTGGTTAAGCATCTCGCGATTTCTAGATTGATTTCGCTAGACTCATACAAACAAAAGAGTTCACACAATGTTAGCTTGACGTTGGCCCACCGTCAATGACGCTGGCCCAACATTACCCAACAATGGGTCAAAGCCTCTTTTTTATTGGGAACTCGCACAGAAAGTACCTGCTCAGCAAAGACGACATTGAGCCAATGTTGGCTTAGTATTGGGCAACCGTCTACGACGCTGGCCCAACATTAATCCAACATTGGTTCAATGTCTCGTGTTTGTTGGGTGGGTCTAATGTATACCATCCCAGCAAACGCGAGACGTGAGCCAATGTTGGTTTAATGTTGGTCCACCGTCTTCGACGCTGTCCCAACATTAAACCAACATTGGTTCAACGTCTCGTGTCTGCTGGGATACATGAAAGGCGGTGGAGGTATCTTAGTCATCAGGTGACTTCCCTCAGGATTCCAAACCTCACACATTCATGTATTCTGAACCATGGACGGCCACACTTCCGTCACCTTTATCTACATACAATACTCTTATTCGATAAATATTTTAAGAGTTTTCCAAGAGTTTCGTATTTGAGAGGGTCCCTTGTGAGCCACCTCCGGTAGTTGTACCTGTAATAAGCTTACTTAGCATCTAAGTCCCGCTAACGCACAAAAAGACTTAGTGTGACGTTGTACTCTAGGAATAATCTTTGATTAAAATTTACTTTTCTTTTCTGGTGCAGCAGTTAAAGCTGCCTGCTTGGAAATGCGGAGATGGCGGGTTCAAACCCGACTCTGGCATTCAAATTTCAAAGAAACAAAATGTTGCTTCCCCGCTAACTCGTAAATATTCAATATTGTGGGGAGCATGCAGGTGGCGTGCTCGGCCTCAGGTCGCCAGGGCTCGAATTTCGAATCCTGTGTCTGGAGGACAGTGTCATCTTATCTCATCATCCTCAGGAGGTTCTCATGGCCCAGTTTATTTTACATGTGCACAAAGGCGGCCTAAAACCCCATTCATTCATTCATTCATTCATTCATTCATTCATTCATTCATTCATTCATTCATTCATTCATTCATTCATTCATTCATTCATTCATTTATTCATTCATTCAATTATTCATTCATTAATTAATTCATTCATTCATTCATTCATTCATTCATTCATTCATTCATTCATTCATTCATTCATTCATTCATTCATTCATTCATTCATTTATTCATCCATTAAGTTATTCATTCATTCTCTCATTCATTCATTCATTCATTCATTCATTCATTCATTCATTCATTCATTCATTCATTCATTCATTCATTCATTCATTCATTCATTCATTCATTCATTCATTCATTCATTCATTCATTCATTCATTCATTCATTCATTCATTCATTCGTTCGTTCGTTCGTTCGTTCGTTCGTTCATTCATTCATTCATTCATTCATTCTTATCAAGTACGTTACTCTCCCATGGCGCTATGTTCAATAACTTCTTAGGAGATCCATGAATGAAATTGATAAACAAAATGTATTTACTAAATATCGCTCTTTCTTGCCATACGATTTCCAGCCTAATTGTAAACGTCTTCAGGTTATTTACATTCTCTCTGAAGCTTATGCAAACATGTCGGTCTGAATTTGTGTTTGGACTTAGATATTTGATTGACAAAAATGAAGACGCCCAGCCTCAGAGGAGCCGAGAATCGATATAAAAGTGAAATCCGATAATTCAGAACAAAAAACCTGACTACTTGTAAGCATGTCACGCCGACTGGGAAGCTTTTAGGCCACCTGAGCAACCAGTATTCGTTTCGATTCTTAGCCTGATAATTTCTAAACGGGGTGCCTGCATGACTCACCACTGCCTTGTCAGACGCATTATAAAAGAGAGAATCACACGAGAAATTATTCGAAAGAAGTATAGTTTATGTCAATATTGTGTGCGGAGCATTGACATTATAACAAATTCACAGGAAATAGTTATTACATGTTCAGGTACATGACATTGAACTCAGTTAGCATTCATTTCTGGCAATAATACAGCTCCACGTCGTGCACCATCGAAAGAGGAGAATAATTCCAATAAAATGAACTACAATCTGTCCATATTCCATTCTGAGCATTAAACACCTTCACTATGGGTGTAGATACAGAGAACCACCTGCACGTCTATGTGGCTCTGCGCAGGAATGTGTCGATTTTACAAAAAATGTCGCCACCTTCGCTGATCATCATTTGCGGCTATGGACAGTAAAGTAGCATTGTTTCTTAATGCCTGATTCCAATCTGATCAAACGTTGCTCTCAAGAGGTGAAATAACACCAAAAAAGCTTATAATTCACAGATAAGCCCAGCGCAAAGAAACATACAAATCTGCCTCGTGCTTTTCTTATTGCCGCTGGTTGGCCGGTTGGCCGGTTTACTCGCCACCCCTAATTTGGCGCTTCACCGGATCTTGAGTGTCGCAGCAAGCAACGTCGGCTGTGTCATATTTCATTCGTTCAGTGGTATCAGTCTAGCCCTTCGCTGACATATTTTTGTATAAACCATGGAGACCAAAGGGTTTTTCAATTTGAACTCATCATAAATGTCTTAGTTAGCTCTCTCTGCTTCATTTGAATACCTATCGTATGGGTTTGCGGCCATTATAAATATTTTAATTCTTTCAGTGCGGGGATCGACTTAATGTTATACGTCTGACGTCTACAGCCGTCAGATTCTGACATATGAAAACGATCCCCGCGCTGAAAACTCTACATTAAAAAAAAAATCATTCACTTGAAGTTGTGTCTCGCTACCGCGATTCGCAACTTCAAGTGCGTGAAAATTACTCATATTTGTTTAATTTGACACCAAACATTCGCAATTGTTGATGTTTAAACTCTTATTTAATTCCCAATATAAGTGATTTGAAAAGATAATAAAACAAATTGAAAAAAAATCTAAGCGGCTTAAGGGTAAATTATTCTCAGATACTTGTTACTCATTTGAAAATGGAGTGTAATAAAACCGATTCAAGGTAAAGATAGACGCCCTTTAGCAATTTATTTATTCAGGCACATCAACTAATTCCACAGAACCTACATCTACAAAAATCAAATCATTACCAAAATAATAACGCAACTCCTTTAGAAATTAGATGGTCGTTACTAAAAATATATTGTATAGTGCCACGTGCAAGTAATTAAACATAGTTTGGCATGAAAAATGAAATGAATCTTATAAAAAATAATCCGAGGTAGTTTTCCGAGGTCAGCAAGCTACTATGCGCCGCAGATCCCACTCAGAGATTGCTTCCTGTTTTTTTTCATTCCAACAAGAAACCAATGGAAGTCTAATCCAGCTAATTTACCTCGAATATATCTCAATGTTAATTTGTACAGAATGGTACTTGGGCAGCCAGTCTGAATCCTGTCCTAAGTAAGGCCAGAAACTGGTCCTCGATTTCCCAGCGGGAATTCCCGTCTTGTTGACCTGACCACGACCTGTGAGTGAGAGCCTCATTGCTGCCCTTTCTCATACCAGACTCACTAATACATCAGTGCACAGTGTTAGTCTCTGAGGTCAGAATGTCATGGAAACGTTGAAAAGACATAGAAAAAATATTTTTTATCTCGATATAATGAATTATAAATCGTTAAATCGACTTATTATAAGACGATTTTACGACTTATATCTCTTTAAAACGACTTATAAAGTGAATCGACTTGACGACTCGGTTGTCGTTAAAACGACGTATAAGTCGTTATATAATATCTAAGTCCTTATATCGACTTATACGAAGTCGATTTAACGACATAAAGTCGTTATATCGACTAATATTAAGTCGATTTAACATCCTATCGTTACATTTACATAGTTTAAATTAATTTAACGAAGTCGTTAAATCGAGTCGATATAACGACTTTAAAATCGTTATATCGTGAAACAAATATTTGTTTACATTTTGCTTCAACACGAATTTAATATGGCTCGATTTGTTACAAAATATGTTATGAAACCCCTTCCGTTATTGGACTGGTTGGGACCTGAATTAGAGCTGCTCTGTCAACAGACCCAATTTTTGAGGTATGGAATTTTTCCGTATCCAGTTTGAATATTAATTTATAAGAGTCGTAATACAATAGTTTTTTTAAATCAGTATTTGTAAGTGTTATTTTAATTTACATGTTTATAAAACTCAAATTGTTTTATGATTATTTTCAATCATACTCTAAACATATGATCATATTTTCAGTGTACATCGCTTTTTTATTTTGGACTTTTTTTTCAATAGCAATACGAGCTCATTTTATCACAGGGTTTGCAGCAGAAAATGAAATAGTCAAATCAAATGATCAGCAGAAAATATAAATAGGCTTTTAAGTAATATGAGCATACTATAGGCTTGTATTTTAACCTGCTACCTTTCATCACAGACAGTTTAGCGGCCAGCATATAATTACTAACATTGTCTATTCTTCAGTCTGTGTATATACTTCCCATCTTCAATAACAGATCGATATATTTCTATCCATTAGTCTGTTGGTTTCAATTGATTCTTGGTGTGTCGTGCTTGGCGTGAAGTAACCTTTAGGGAAGTCACGCACACAATATACGGATGGATTGGGACACGCTAACTTTGAATACACATTATCCGCTTTTAACACTTAAAATTATTCCGAACAACCCTACATACCACAAACACGTTTGTTTTTGTGTACTGTCTTTCATATGCTTCAATTTTTTCAGCGCCGGGACCGACTTTAGACGTCAGAATCTGACGTCTACAGACGTCAGATTCCGATGTCTAAAGTCAATCCGCGCACTGAAAGAGTAAAATATTTCCAATGGCCGTAGACCCATAGTACCATCTTGCCGAGTCCAGTCTGTATTCACGCAGAACGCAGCTCAAGGTATTCAAATAAAGCGGAAAGAGCTAAGACATGATTACAAATTGAAACAAACATTCGGTCTCTAACCATTCGGGCTTATTAAAAATATTTCAGCGCTGTAAGGATAAATAATTATGAAGACTTTGCGTTATAATTGGTAGGCACACGTTGTATCTGCACGACTTATGTTGATTTATTGTTTGTGTGGCATTGGTTGAGCCCTCGCCATGGTGTTAGCTCGGCTTGTTCTCCCATCTGAGCTATGGTGCTGATTATGCTGTCCATGTCTCCACAGCATGGTGCTGCGATTTGTTTAGAAAAATGATCCTGACTGTAAACAAGAGCACGCACACAGGTGCCGTTAATGCCATGCAGTGTTCTACATTATGCATGAGGTCATGTATTCTCATGTTGTTTTCATGGCACAAATATTTGGTTATGTCTCAGTTCAAGTGTTTTTCACTAGTTTGTGGTTGTGCAGATTACATTAGGCCTACTGATTATTGCGTGGCTCTAAATGGATAATTAAATATATAATCTCGCTGACAGACTGACTGACTGACTGACTGACTGACTGACTGACTGACTGACTGACTGACTGACTGACTGACTGACTGACTGACTGACTGACTGACTGACTGACTGACTGACTGACTGACTGACTGACTGACTGACTGACTCACTGACTGATTGACTGACTGACTGACTGACTGAATGACTGACCGACCGACTAACGTTCTCCTTCTCCATCTTCTTCCCCTTCTGCATTCCTTTTTCAATTTCCTTTCCCCTCACTTAATCCTTCTTCATTTCTTCCCCTAACTTGGGATGCTATCAGTCAGTAGCGCAGCCCCCTTCTTACTAATTATTCATTCAGTTACTTTACAATACAAACTATATTTCTATTATAGAGCCCGCTGATTTGGCTGGATCATTAACCGTGCATCATCAATAACACCACTTACCAGGAATGCTTTCACAAAATGTCTATGACAAACTACGTTGTTATTAACTGGTTAGCCTTGCCTTGCTTTCCTGCTATTGTGCTATGCACTCAATTCCAACATAACAAGCATACCAGTAATAGCGATAAAACTCGATTGACAAAGACACAGACCTTGAAGAGACATAGACAAACAGATAATTATCAGATGACATACAGGTAATGTCAGAAATGAATAATACAATTGTTATGCATTTCTGGTAATGTGTATCAGCTACAGTGAATGTGATTGTGTCCATCTAGCGATAATTGGTAAATGAGCCAGATTGAAGTCGTCGGAAGTGATGATTACCAGATCAGGGAGTTACACCTTGCCTCCAGCTGCCGCAACATCCATGTAATGGTATTTACCTGTTACAAATCCATACACCATATCCATATCTAGCCCCAGTGGCTGAAACAGGTTTCAGCAACAGATTGACCGCGCACAAAATCGTGGGACATGTCTTCGGACGATCATGTGTAAGACTTGTCCTCGAATAATCAGGTCGTAAATAGTTTTTTTGAATCAGTAACATTTCAGTCACATGCCCGCATGCTCAGCTCACATCCCGTACAGTCATTGAAAAGTTATGGACATTTTTCGGACCTTGGGGTCGAGATCGCTCTCAGTCACCGTCATGCTGATTTTGTCGGGTAAGACAAATACATCCATCCACGGCCTCGGACCACACTGCTAATCCATATCAACGTCTAAAGTCGACCTCGCACTGAAAGAGTAAAATATGTATAATGGCTACAGACCCTTAACATAGGTATTCAAATGAAGCGGAAAGAGCTAACTAAGCTAGGTATGATGATTTCAAATTGAAAAAAAAACTTTGCCCTCTTGGTTATACAAATATTTCAGCGCTAGTGGGCGGAGAAGTCTTGTCTTGTCGTCACGATCCGCCAGCTCAGAGAAAGGGTACGTTTTCAGTTTATATTTGTGATAATATTAAGTGTTAATAATTACGCAATCAGACAATGTAAAGAAGATGTCCTTGTGGGATATGCATATGCTGAAATATACATTATTTACAAGCATATGCATATGCATATGCATTTGCTGAGCTGAAATCACTTCACTGGGCATTAATTCGACAATCAGTGCAGGAGGATTCTTCTAAAAAAATTAACGAAAACAAATCATTCCAAATCTGTAACGAAATAATCAACTCAGTAGGCAAAAATATACAAAGCGCACTTAGCGTAGACGTACTGTATTATCTGCAAACACAAAACATTTGTATAGCATGTGTACAACGCCGGCCCAACGTCCAACCATGTACAAATATCATAGAAATGTTTTGTGTTTGCTGGGTTATCTGCAACAAGAGGAAACATATGCGGACAGGAATGGGTGAGATAGAGAGACAACATGACAGCACTTCCGTGTCACACAACAAGAATAGACATGTAGAATGATAGACAGGCAGCAGTCAAACAACACCAGGGGGTATGTTGTCACCAACACAGAACATCATCTGAGCTTACGTGATTCATCCCTGCTCGAAATAAATACATCATTCACACGTTTATCGGTGGTTATCGTCAAGTACGTCTAAATTCGTTTATAGTAAATTTGTTTTCACAAGCGCTCATGACAAAACAGAACATCATGTGAACTTACATGATTCATCCCTGCTCTAAATATATACCGCCTTCACACGTTTACCGCCAAGTACGTCTAAGTTCGTTTTTAGAAAGTTTGTCGTCACCAGCGCTCATTACAAAACAGAACATAAACTGAGCTTATGCCCTGCATGATTTATCCCTGCTCTAAATGTAGATATATACAGCCCTCCCACGTTTACCGTCAAGTACGTCTAAATTCGTTTTTAGTAAATTCTGTTACCGAAACATAACATGATTCTTGTGAGTAATACCTGTACTTAGCCCTTACAAAGATGGAATATTTTTGTATAAACTCTGGAGACTAAAGGGTCTTTTAAAATTGAAATTATCATAAATGTCTTAGTTAGCTCTTTCCGCTTCATTTGAATACCTATTTTATGGGTGTATCGCCATTCTATTTTTTTAATTCTCTTAGTGCGGGGATCGACTTTAGACGTCAGAATTTGACGTCTATAGACGTCAGATTCTGACGTTTAAAGACGGTCCTCAGATTCTGATGTCTAAAGACGGTCCCCGCGCTGAAAGAGTTAATATGATATGTCAATGGCATGTGAATGGATCACGTTCGTGTTTGTGTGGTGGCAAAATGCAAGGCAAATATGCATTCAGCGCGGGGACCGTGTTTAGACGTCACGATGTGACGACCGTCTTTAGACGTTAGAATCTGACGTCAATAGACATCAAATTCTGACGTCTAAAGAGGATCTCCGTACTGAAAAAAATAAAAAAAATTATAATGGTCGTAGACCCATAACATAGGCCTATGTATTCAAATGAAGCGGAAATCAGGACTTCTTACCCGAATTTACAATATACCCCCCCCCCTACCTGGTGACTGGATCTGTTCATGCGTGTGCCATTTCAACTCCACGGAGAGCGTACAGTCCGGCATTGAACTTATTGTACACATTACCATCTCTGTCCTGCCAGGTACGCATTTACACCTGAGTCCAGTGAAGCATGTGAGGATGAAGTGCCTTTCCCAAGGACACAAACATCGAAACAATGTACAATGTCCCAACCTTGAGATGGGAGAAACGTTTTTCTATAAACCTGCCCCAAGCGGGATTGCAAATAAAATATTTTCGGCCTTACGCAGTAGTAGTGAAGTATCGCCCGGAATTATTTGATGAAAAAGAAACATCCCACGTTTTTTTGTATTGAGCATGGTTTTGGGGAGTCTCAATCACAGTATTGACTGACGTCTCTCCTCATCTTCAAGTCAGGCAGTGAACAAGAAGCCAGATCGCGTTGCGTAAAATTCCCCACTCCTCTAATTCTATTTGCATCACATGCTGACGCTGGGTTTTTTTGTGTTTTATAATATTAAAGGTGTCCCAATAATACGATATACATAAAAGCCTCCCACTCGAAAGAGCACTCTCAACATTCCTCTTATTTACGTTGAAGTGCGAAGTAACATAATTCATTTTTTTACCCACTTGAATTTGTCTCTCGCTACCCGCGACCCACAACTTCATATGGGTGACAATTAGTTATTTGAAACACACCACTACATTATTTGCTTTGTCCGACCGACCACTACATTCTAAGCCAGGAATGGAGAGTTATTGTTGATCAGGTACAGACCGATTATCATGGTAGGTTTATGATGCTATAATCAGTCAGGTGTGACTGAACTGTTGATTATGAGGTATCCTCATTATGGTCAGATGTGTTTTAAGTCAGTTAAAACCCTCGGAGTTCTACATTCTTAGCTATGGAAGACGCCTCGACCTTCGGCCTCGGCCTGTTCCATAGCTAAGAATGTAGAGCTCATCGGGCTTTATCCTATATAAGTAGAATTTGTATCGAAATTTATGTCAATCCAGCAAATGTAAAGAATATTTCTGATTTTAATTAACGGTCAAATAAACGCGATTATCACGATTATCACTTTAACCCTTTAGCTGCCAAACTACTTAATTGGAATCCACAATTTGAAGTGAGTGAAAATTATTCAGATTTGACTACATAGAAGTAATTAATTTTGAAATCTTGCTGATTGCTGTCACGTTTTATCCTTATGTTAAAAGCTGGTGTTTAGTGTGATAATGAAAAATAAAAATACGAGTATAATCGGGACCGGTGCTTAAAGTGTTAACACGCGATATATGATAAAGGGCACTGTCCTATCAGTCACGTTGTGGTGTGGACCCTTGAAATATAAAACAGGGAAACCTAATATACTAATCAATGGTATTAGTTATTATAAAACGAAATATGATGACAGACAAATATCACGATTGAAAGTTAATATGATTATAATGCCGATATATCAACTGTTAACGGCGAGTCAGTAGAATGGCCTTGTCTTGATTAACAAGGATACAATGGCAATATTAATTATAAAAATGTCGTACTTAGTCTAAACAGACCTAGGCCAGAAAATGGAGAAAATTGATCAGAAAAATATTTGTAACATGAACTATTATGGTGTATCGCTTCGGCTTAAAATGTATTCTATTCTTCTTCAACGAGAAGACATAAACACTGATAAAACCAGTAATCAGTAATACACAGTTATTTATATGTGTTGCTATTGAAGTACAAGGAAGCCTGGTATAGTTAAAGTTGAGTTGCGGCGTATTCTCGTACAATTTATGATACATGGTAGGTTTCGGATTGGTCAAGATGGCCAACTCGATCAATCCGATGCCTACGATCTATCGTAACTTGTACGATAATACGGGTCCTGGGATTCACGAGCCCTGAATATGATGGTTAGGCCTACGTCTTTATAGACAAGAAAAATGAAATGAGTAATGGCCAGATTGGCAAAATTATATTTTGATTCAAGTGCTTATTTTGATTCAAGTGCTTACATAACTAATTTTCACCCACTTAAAGTTGTGAGGCACGGTCGTGCTTAGCGGTATAAGAGTTAAGTTTATACCCTATAAACATGATCGTTTATTTCGTAAAAAGGGGATAGCAGAATAGATTTTATATGATTATACATACCTATGGTCATTTATTTAGTTAAGGCTGATAGATCAACATTATTTATCAAACATTGTTTGACCCCCAAGCGCGTGCTCAAATATCTCTGTGAAGAAATGTTATAAACAAATTCAATTTCATCTGATCATTGACTCTGATCATTGACTAGTCTATAAAAGTAAACTTTAAGTCTTATTTTTATTTTAACATTTTTATTTTAACATTTCTTTTTTAACCTTTACAAAAATAGCTTATTATTTACATATTATCTTTTTCTGTTGGCACATAGCAGGGGTATCCCAGTAAAGACAAAACATTTGTATAACATTTGTACAACGTCGGCCCAACGTCTTCGACGTCGAGCCAACATCGTACAAATGTTATACAAATGTTTTGTGTTTACTGGTAGCTCTATCACCTATAGCAAAGCTGTCTGGTTGGCTTTTGATATTTGCTTTCTGCAAACAGACGGCGTGGTCACCTCACCTTTGTTAGGCTTCATTACAGGTAATCTTCTCTGACGCTTGGCCTCACAATATCACCGGGATTTATGGTGAGGTGAAAAGTGTTCTGTGATACCTTGACACTAGCGACGACCTCGTTGTGGAGCCTTTGCAACCGGAAGTGGAGCCAGGACGACCATTAACTTCCTGCAGCTCGTACATCAAAAGGGACAAGATATGAAAGAATAGAGATGTATTTGTGCGCAGCCATTTACTGTCTGGCTGTTTTCGCAATGATTCCCGCAGGACACGTTTCATATACAGTTGCTCGACTGTGGGGAGCTTTTCGATGCCATATAGCATAGCGATTGACATTTAACATTTGTCGCAATATAATCATGATATTTAGTGACGCCTGAATCATTTCTATATCTGAATTATTGTTTTATGATAGTGAATAACACCATCAAAATTAACGTTTTCTTTTAAAACTGTTAACGTTTGAATATTTGAATGAGAAAATAAACTTGTGAATGAATGTTCTCTGTATTCTACAATGAAATACTAGGCCCTATGCGATTTCGTTGACAAGAACCTTTATTATACTTGGCAAGTGAATGTCAAATATAAGATCCACTGCTACTCTCCACAATAAATAGATGTCAACTTACTTTGTATATAATTATGTGGAACAAGAAAGTAAAATGTAATGGGAAAACAAGGATCAAATGTTAGTAACATGTACATCTAAGTTAATTCCCCTTGCTTCCCTTTTCTCTTGAATAATTAAAGGGAGAAAACATCTTAACAGTTAGGCCTATGTGTGAACTCTGCTGTCGACAGAATATTAAAGTAGTGACAAAGGACTTATAACATCTCTTGTGTAGCCAATAAAATCATGCTAATATTAATTTTGTAAGGTCGTATTATATTCACTGAGTGAACTGGTGAATCGGCTCTTTTGTGCAGAGGTACATGCAGGTAACAGTCCACTATACCCAAATTCAGAATAACCTGCATCGCATGATTTTCGGATGCACAACATTCCATTACATGTCAAATTTTTGCAATGCTCAATATAATTTCGCGAAATTTTTACCGCTGTTAGAATTTCGCTAGACTTTGCAAAATGTCAAGGAAATCGGTTCATAATGAGCGATCAGCGGAAATCTTGCGACCTAAGTTAATTAGAATATGGTTAAATGTACGGTACAAGGGTCACAACAGTATTAAAAAAAATTGAGTAAAACTGAAAGAGGCATCTTCTGTTTTTATGTTAGTCGCCAGTTCACGAAAATGCAACATGTCCCAGCTCTGGCATTCAGGTTTCAAAGAAACAAACGTTTCTTCCCCGCTCACTCGTATAAAGATTCAGCATTGGGGGAGCCTCCATGACCGAGAGATAGCGTGCTCGCCCTCAGACCGCCAAGGTTCGATTTTCGAATCCTGTGTCTGGAGGGCAGTGTCATCTCCTTAATTTTATCATCCTCAGGAGGTTCTCCTGGCATTCAGGTTCATTCATTCAATTATTCATTCATTCATTCATTCATTCATTCATTCATTCATTCATTCATTCATTCATTTATTCATTCATTCATTCATTCATTCATTCATTCATTCATTCATTCATTCATTCATTCATTCATTACCCATTCAGCATTGAATACGGTATACCTAAATAATGGTGATCAGCTGATACAACAAGGCACCGTAAATGATTTCCACCGTGTTGATTTGGAGCACGTTAAGACATCACTTGTATAATGTAATTCACTTTACGAAGCAACATGATCCACGACATGTCGGCTAGATCTATATCATGTCCAGACACTAAATCAACGTTGAACCAACGTCGTAGACGTTGTGCAAAAGTTGTGTCAGCGTCTGGTGATGGACTGGTGTCAGCCATTGCGGTGTCCAGTTTGTAATGTCCACAAGGGACGATAATTACTGACCAGTAATGCCAGTGAAGGTCACGTGTGGTCACAACCCCATATATCTGTTGAAGTAAAGTAGAATTTTATATAACGTAGGCACCACAACATTCCATTAGTTCCAGCGCACTCCAGGGCTGTGCGTATAGACTCACAACATTCTGCAATGTGGCACCAAGTTTAAAACCCACCATTAATTGGTCAACTAATGAATTTAAATTCACAGCAACAAAGCAATTAATCTGTCTGACATTAATACCTTGCTAATTTACTAGTTTACAAAAATTGTCTGTGGAAGGTTTTTTCATCCTGATTGTAATGGTTCTTTAATGTACCAGCTCAAGGCACTACATTAAAAGAGAAGAAAATAAATAAATAAAGATGCAGGACTAGATTTGAAGAGGTCACGTTTGAAGCTGTGAGTTATCTTGTGAGTTATCTTATCTGAATACATAACCAGTGATGACCTCTGTTCTAAAAATAAAATCCTTTGGTAGAGATACATTGGTAAACAGTACATTTTGATTATATTATTCCACAGAATACATGTACAAACACACACAAATTGTAATACGCAAGCATCCGTCGTGACAGACAATAATTATTAGGAGCGAATACAACAGGATGATACACAGTTCAGGATGGGGGGGGAGGGGTTGTCATGGGAAACCACATTAGAGTTTTATATCTCTGCTGAAATATCATCCTGATAGAAAATTAATTGCTTAAAAACCTTACTGGCTGTCAGAGGGTTTGTCCATTATGGCGGAGGGTTTGTCCATTACGGAGATGATGTCAGTTTGACCTTGAAATGTTAACAGGAGATTGGTCGGCTGTAGCACGAAAGCTATCCATCAATGAATGATGGATGGCTGCGAATGGAGTGAATTCCTGAGCACCCACGGACACAGTGATGTACATATCATCCAGATCATTGATACTGATTACACCCTGACCTGCCAGCAGGCTGGATTAACGCCGGCTGGACGACGGCCCAGCGTCGCAGACGCTGTGCCGTCATCCATCCGGCGTCTGGATCATTTGATCCGCTGGCTCCGTGACTGACATTCGCTGACGACGGTAATCTTGAGCGTCCCATATGAGGAGACATGGCCAGGCTCGCCGGCTACGACCCGCGCCCTCTCAGGCAATATGATATTTATGTGAGGACTCGGGCAGGTGTGACAGCGACGTGAAATCCACCCAGCCTACTTCATTTCTGGGTATTAACCCATGTGTCACCACGGCGGGGTGCTAAGGCACGCGTCATATCACACTGCTTCAAATGGAATCAATGCATCGCTGTGAATGCAAGACAAATTTTACATTTTATTTAAGCTTTTAAAATACTTGGCATTTTTCTCGGTTGAGAGGATGCGAATTAGACCTACTTTAAATTGATCAGAAATTGAAACGGCAAGCTGAAACAGAACTTAGACGGTTAACACTGTATGCAGTATAAATTTTCAGAATTAGGTAATACGATGGGCGTACATCTGGATAAGGAAATTAGTCTATCTGTCACTTAAGATGTCCTAACCCTTTTTGTGCGGGAACCATATTTAAACATCATAATCTGACGCCTTTAGACGTCAGATTGTGATGTCTAAAGACGGTCCACGCACTGAAATAATTAAAAAAAAATACTGGTCTATAATCCATATTATAGGTATTCAAATGAAGCGGAAAGAGCTAACTTAAGACATGTATGATGATATCAAATGAAAAAGACCCTTTGGTCTGCATAGTTATACAAAAAGTATTTCCGCGTTGTAAGGGCTAAGGTGTCTGAAGCTGATTGTCATAGATTTACAAGTAATTCCAGCGTCTGAGTCTGCACGACACGGATAAAATTCAAACTGGAATAATCCACCTTGCCCCATCCGGTCAGACCATCAGACCACCGGTCTGAGTCTGCCAGTAGCAGACAACTGGATGCATGAAGATGGGAATAATCCAGTACGCAGATAACTATGGTTTCCTGCACGTGAACGTATTTGAGAGTGGAGCACGATACGACGAAACAATGATGGTTTAATGTTGGCCCATCGTCTGCGACACTGGCCCAATATTAAACCACTATTGCTTCAACGACGTATGCTTACTGAGTATGTAGTGGAGCTTAACCCTTACAGCGCGGAGATTGACTTTAGTCGTCATAATCTGACGTCTACAGACGTCATATTCTGACGTCTAAAGTAGATCCCCGCAAAAATATTTCTAATGGCGGTAGACCCATAACATAGGTATTCAAATGAATCAGAAAGAGCTAACTAAGACATTTATGATGATTTCAAATTAATTCAGCGCTTAAAAGGTTAGGGGCGAAAAGCGCGTAGGCGAAAGCGAGCACTAAGGACAACGCGAAAATGGTCAAAACTGTTACATTTTTGTCGCGCGCCGGTTTTCGTGCCGGTTATTGTGTTATCACCACAATCTGGCCTTGCAACAGGGAAAAACGTCTCACATTTCGGGCTGATCTTCGTGTTGGTGTGTGGATAATCACGCGTTGTCGTGCTTATAGTCAGATTCACATTAAATGCATTGATATGGTGAATGCATTTCGCCGATTTCTCAGTCAATTCTAAACCAATTATCATGACATTTTTAACACTTTATTATCTTGTCATGTGGCGACTACTCTGAAAGTTTCAGAAAGTATTTCAAAAGTTAGACAATTTGACATGTAATCAAATTCTGAGACCAAGGTAATGAGTTTATAGAGGGAGACATTTTTATTTCTTTACTACATGTTTAGTAGACTAACTTTTAAAATAGACAACATTTTTCAATGACTCTTTCAGGGTATTCGTATCACTGGAAAAGAGTACTTGTAAAATTTCATGACAATTGGTTGAGAATTGACTGAGAAATCAGCACAAATCATTTACCACGGTTAATGTGAATCCGACTATAGTTTCATCCCCGCTCTGCTGTGACATATATATGCCTATATATATATTTGTGTGATTTCAATATCAAGTGTCAAACGAGCGTCTTCCAGTCCATAATGAGCGACATTTGTTTATTCTTAATGAAGGTCATACATCTCATCACAATCGCACAAAACCTTCACAAAACAAAAAGGCGGTGAACCACATCGTTATAAAGTGCAAGATGTGGTATCTCAAACCGCTGTGCCTAGGCAAACAGAAGTAACTACCTACTTGAAAAGTGAGCATTTTCTGTTTACTTATGCAACTATAGATTTTATGTTTGAAGAAGAAACGATTTTCCTTTGGGAACATCTTGAAAAGTGAATAGTTACTGCGGGCTTGCCTACCAGTAAAGTGTTCACTTGATGTCATGATTTGAGAAGAAAACTCCTTCCCTTTGGTGAAATCTTGAAAAGTAAGCAGCTCCTGTTTTTTGTCTTTAATCAACCATTACAGTGCGGGGATCGACTTTAGTCGTCAGAATCTGACGTCTGTAGACGTCAGATTCTGACGACTAAAATCGATCCTTACACTGTAAGAGTAAAAATATTTCTAATGTCCGGAGACCCATAACATAGGTATTTAAATGAATCAGACAGAGCTAACTAAGACATTTATGATGATTTCAAATTGATTAAAAAACTTTGGTCTCCATGATTTATACAAAATTAATTCAGCGCTCTAAGGGTTAACATCAATATATCACTTGATGTTGTGAGTTGAGAACAAAATAGTTGTACTTGGAAATTAACCCTTGTGATGCTGAATCGTTTGTTTCTATTTTTCATCCCTAGAAGCTGGAATTGCTAACGCAATTCCAGCTTCAGGTGATGAAAAATATGTCAACTTATGAAAAATTGTCATCTGCGAGCCTTAATTCCTTGATTTACTGAGCATCTACATAGCTACGTAGCACAAGCTTTTTCATGGACTGAAGCACAAGTCTGAAGAAGTGTAAAGTTGTTAAAAGTTGTTTGTCTTTGCTATCAGAGTAAAGTGATAAGGGGGGCCACCATTTGATATTAAGGGGCGGGGGGGGGGGGTTGCTGCAGCTTTTGTCGCGGGCAAATTATTTATTTCAACCGGGCTAAGCGGCGAGCTGAAAATTTCACATTTTATGACATGTTTATATAGAACAGTTCTTGAAGTAAATTATTTATTTCATACAGAGTCTGTCCGGAATTATTTATTTAAAAAAAAACTCCAGCCCCCCCTTTGGAAAATAAATGGAGGCCCCCTAACTTGATGTTATAGATTGATGTTATAGATGCAGAATGGTGGCTCCCTAACTTGATGTTATAGATTGAAATCTGTTTCCTCTTGAGAAGGACAAGCTCTTTGTCTGAACCGTTTACCCGCGTAAACCCTATAAAACTTTCCTCAGTCGGGATCAAGCTGTTTTCACTTGGGACCTTTAAATGTCCCTGAGCTTACTCGACCAGTCTGTTTTAATTTCATGGAATAGCCGACGTGATCTCTGGTCTTCGAGTTGACACAATAGGAGACACACATTGGCCCTCACGACAGCGGTTATTTTTATTCTTAACGAGGGTCTCCCAGGCATGTAGTTTTGTAAAATAATCGTTTTCTGTCTGTGTGTCTGTCACATCATCCCCTGGTGTCGCTCGAGCTGTCTGCGCACACGGTTTCTCTTTTGAAAGGCATAATTACGATATAGGCGAATAGTATTGGGTTTTGAAGGGGAAAAAATATGGCAAAGCTGAATTTTCCAAGAAACCTTCGAAATACCATTACAAATGACATACTAAAACTCACTCACTCACTCACTCACTCACTCACTCACTCACTCACTCACTCACTCACTCACTCACTCACTCACTCACTCACTCACTCACTCACTCACTCACTCACTCACTCACTCACTCACTCACTCACTCACTCACTCACTCACTCACTCACTCACTCACTCACTCACTCACTCACTCACTCACTCACTCACTCACTCACTCACTCACTCACTCACTCACTCACTCACTCACTCACTCACTCACTCACTCACTCACTCACTCACTCACTCACTCACTCACTCACTCACTCACTCACTCACTCACTCACTCACTCACTCACTCACTCACTCACTCACTCACTCACTCACTCACTCACTCACTCACTCACTCACTCACTCACTCACTCACTCACTCACTCACTCACTCACTCACTCACTCACTCACTCACTCACTCACTCACTCACTCACTCACTCACTCACTCACTCACTCACTCACTCACTCACTCACTCACTCACTCACTCACTCACTCACTCACTCACTCACTCACTCACTCACTCACTCACTCACTCACTCACTCACTCACTCACTCACTCACTCACTCACTCACTCACTCACTCACTCACTTACTCACTCACTCACTCACTCACTCACTCACTCACTCACTCACTCACTCACTCACTCACTCACTCACTCACTCACTCTCTTTCAGTGCGGGGATCGTGTTTATACGTCAGAATCTGCCGTCTACAGACGTCAGATTCTGACGTATAAAGACGGTCCCTGTGCTGAAAGGGTTAAACACTGATGATGAGACATATTACTTGTCCATGACATTCATCTACTCTAAAGACACAGCAACATTATGTTTCTTTTATATATTTATGGAGTGTTAATGTTAGACACACAATCAATGTTACCTTTGTAAATTTATCGAATGCGAAACAATTTGTTTGACATATTACGACTTGTTTTGTCAATAATATACCGTCTGTTTTTTTAAATTTAATTGTTCTGCCAGCCTATTTGTCAATCTCAATCAAATTTTCTACCAAACTATG
>OZ024904.1:14290654-14335654 GCA_964017125.1 Flabesymbios commensalis
GGTAGTGAAAAGGTTAATGCTGTCTCATACCATAACATTATCTGATACCACCATATCTACCACACTCCCTGGACTGTTTAATATTGTCTCATACCATCATATTTGTTTTTCTTTAGCAATTGTAATGTGGTATGTATACAGTATACAGTACACATTGCCAAGTTTGCCACTTTTGAAACTGCAATAATTTAAACTATCAGCTGTTCGATGAACCATTCAGGTTTATCGTTTTTGTTAGTAAAACAAGACCCTTCACTACAATGTAAACATATATTAATTACGCCTCGTTTATTAAATACCCAATTTAATCCACTTAATGTTTCAAAAAATAATAGCAGGTATGTTTGTGTTATAATTGCTTTTTGTCATGAATATAAAGTGCTAGTGAAAATATAATGCATTGGGTGAGAATTACTTGCAAAGGCTGAGATGGATCCTGTTTCAATTATCTTCTCTTTACCGTAACCCATACAGCGCGAATCGACTTTAGCCTACAGAATCAGACTCTGACGTCTATAGTCGATCTCCTGCACTGAGTAAACCATCTATAATGACCGTAGATTCATAAAAAAAAACTGGCATAGAATGGTTTAACCATCGTGCCAAGTGTAGCTCACTAGACCAGTTTAAACGTTTAATCGATCTTGACATGAAAGCATATACATTTGAAACAAGTTCATCAGTTATACAACATTTAAAGTTAAATTTGAGTTTGATAATTATTTAGAACATTCACCCAAATAGTCTTTTGTCACCAATTTGTTTAAACTAAGGTTATTTAATAACAAATCATCAGTCGGAAAAGGAAGTTATGTAAATATTCCACGCCGTCAAAGATATTGCCACTTGTTTATATGTAATGCGATTTTATTCGGAAATATTATGGTTATGTTTATTTGACTTCCAGTTAAAAACATGCAAAAATGGTACATTATAATTATTATTATCATTTTTTGAACATGTTATTAACTTTGGTTGACGGGAACAGGTCGAGACAACCTCTACAATGCCTGTCAACCATATAAGTGAATTAAAATTATAGAATAAAATAATACCCATTGTTTAAAATAGCAATAGCAATTTAAAAATGTACATAGTATAGATTATAAAGTTTACAATTTGTACACATAAAATAAAATAACCGACAATTGTCTGTCATCTGTTTCCCGCACCAAAACCAGAGATAAAATAGCTACACTGTGCTTTACACCGTGTAGACACTCTGGAAAGCGTAGAAACCTAATTAAAACCTCTAAATGCTTTAGTTGTCTATTATATCAAAGGACATACAACTAGGATATGTAAAAAGGAAAAACAATAAAAACTTATGACACTCTTAATTTTAACATAGGCCTACATACATCCCTAAATAAAAGTAATACTATAAACCTAGAATACATCTACTGACGTCAGCTCATATAGCCGTCGCGCAGCCGAAAAATGCTGAGTAGTACCACATATGCAATTTTAGACTGGAGGAAAAACAATCCCAAACTCAAGAAGTAAATCAGTTGATTAGAGATCTTTGAAATTCAGCATTAGGACCCACCTGGTCTGGAAACAAAGGCTACTGAAAAATCACTAATCCTAAAAATAAAACAGAAAAAAACCAAATAATAATTTTGAGGGGAACAGCCATCCATGCCATGTGGTAATACTCTAAGTCAGATCATGACAAGCGTGATCATGTGGAGTGATGTCGGTCTGCTCCGAACAGTATCAGAGACTGTCTCCGGCCTGAATTCGAGCCAGGCAGACAACACAATGCAACATTCGCAGATTATCGTTCATAGGTCGATCACTTAAGGTGCCATTTGTGCTAAATATATAGATATATATTCAATACACGAGTATAAGTAAGGCCAACACATGCGTATCGACAACGGAGCCCTCCGTCCCTAGTCATGAGTGGCTGGTGACAGCTCAAATAGCCGTCTCACAGCCGATTCAAATTGCACAGGTAGTTTAAGACACAAAATGTTCAGCTATATTCGACAATTTACACAAGCACAAGCCAGGCTCCAGGTACATCGATTATTCATATCAAATAAGTTTACCATGGCGAGATATAATTCATTCAGGTTCTTCTTAAAAATCTACAAGCTACTAGCATCTCGGATAACAAAAGGTAAAGTGTTCCATAAGCGAGCAGTGCGATAAAAATAAGTACATTGGAACTGAACAGTCTTGCACAGAGGTAATTTGAATAGAACACCCTGTTGAGCAGATCTGAGGCCATTATGCGGACAAGCTAACTATCTTGTGAGTAATCACAAGATAGTTTACCGTGAAGGTAGCTGTATAAAAAACACAAGTCGATTATTTCTCGACGGAAGCACAAAGGCAAGATAGATAATGATGTGCATCTTTCGTGGTAGGGTGAAACATAATCATTGAGAATGAATTTTGAAGCTTGACGTTGCACCCGTTCTGATTTGATTATGTCTTTAACATGATTGGGACTCCACATCGGACTACAGTACTCAAGAATACTTCTGACATGGGCCAAATATAATTGGCGTTTAACATCAATGGGGCTATTAAAGCCAGCAGAACGTTTTATCATTCCTATCATAGAATGGGCTTTTGATGAAACAGTTTTCACATTCTCACACCAAGATAATTTACTAGTGATGGTTATTCCAAGATCATTAAATTTAGTTACTCTAGATAAGATATTATTATCAATGGAGTAGTCAAAATCTATTTTTACTTTACGGCATATCGACATGAATTTACATTTTGATATGATGAAGTTCATTCTCCAAATTTTGCTCCACAGAAACAGTGCATTAAGATCATTCTGAAGGGAAAGTACATCTTGTCTTGACTTTATATTTTGATCTATGATTATAGAAAAAAAGTACCTTCGTATTATAGAAAAAAATCCAATTGTTTTCACATTTTCACATGTAAACAAAAGAAACATTTCTGACAAAATGTGCAAACTATAATAAATTAGGTTAATAATTATTAAATAAATATTTTACTTTATCGAAGTATGTTTTTGCCATATACGTATAGACGTTGATACGTTGATGTCTTATTGCCCTAAATGTTATGTTTTAACATGTTTTGATGTAAATGGCCGTTATCCGTAATATTGTATGTTGTATTGGACTGTGCTCTATTCCTATTTATAAGTCGGAGATAATAAACGTGTGTTCCGATAAACACTACAAGGCAATTTTAATCAGAGCGATAATAGAAAATTACAAAAACATCAACCTTTACCATGTTTACCTGAAATAAATTAAGTTCAAACAACAGGTATTGAGAATGTCATGACATTAATAACCCTTAAAGCGTTAATTTTTGTATAAACCATGAAGACTAGAAGGATTTTCAATTTAAAATCATCATAAATGTCTTAGTTTGCTCTCTCTGATTCATTTGAATACTTATGTTATTAGTATACGGCCATTATAAATATTTTTACTCTTACAGTGCGGGGATTGACTTTGGACGTCAGAATCTGACGTCTACAGACGTCAGATTCTGAGATCTAAAGTAGATCCCCGCGCTGTAATGGTTAATAATAATATTAAATTATTTGTAATTACTTGACGCACTGGTATAATAATGGTAATTCTAGCGTATTAATGTTTTGAAATCAATTTGGATTTCGTTATCTTCTTGAGTTTTGAGAAATAAAATATTTCCACTTAGTCATACGGTTTTTAGTAGAATAATGTACTTTTATACTATTTTTATGACTTTATAATTATCTAGTGGAGCAAAAAGTGAATTAGCGCTTCGCACTAAAGTAGTCTGCCGACCATCGTGATAATACGTATAATACATGCCCGTGTTATTTCGGCTTTACAATGCAGTGGCGATGTCGGGAGTGCCACAACCAGGTATTAAGTCATATAATATAGACAATTATGGATTATTCTCCTCGAAAGCTGTTGTCGATTCGTTTTTGAACATGACGCTGATGTGCGCAATATGTTTTTTATGATGATGAAAAGCCCTGCGCAATTACGGTTTAAAGTTGGCCCACTGTTCAGCGAGGATGGCCCAACATTAAACCATCATTGAATCAACGTCTTGTACTTACTGGGGTCTGTCACGGAATTATCCTGTGACGTCATTAACCTTTTAATCGCCAAGTTGTGAGTTATGAGATCCGGAATGTTTTTCTTCGATTGTAACTCCGCGTATGTGGTACTAACTAGGTCGTGATTGAAATGGTATGAACTAAACAATAAAGTGAATTAAAATAAGAAGTATTGTTATTGTGCAAGGAGGGTCAATATTGTAGATAATAAGTCACTGTTTAATTAAATAAACTTTAATGCTATTGTGTGAGTGCCATGTCCTGCGTGAATGGCACACATAATTATTATCCGTAATTTGTATTGTTATTACATCACTAAGTCTCCAACACTCGATAATATCAGGGTATCTCCGGGCACATAGCGACGGTGCGTGCATGGTCACATGGCACGGAGTCACTTGTTTCGCGGACTTCCACATTTATTACTTTTACCTGAGATTATGTTTCATTTTAAAAGTACTATATAACGTCGTTTTACTACATCACTGTACATACTCCAGTACCATAATTATGCATTTGTATATATCTTTAGGTTTCTACGCTTTCCAGAGTGTCTTTTTTGCTGTCATATATGATTTGTGGATCATACATAGTAGCTATTTTATCTCTTGTTTTAGTGCGGGAAACAAGACGATAGACTCCCTACGTTCACATATATTGTTCAAGTAGTAATCAATTATCTGTTATTTTATGGCAATATCCAGTGTTTTACTATTGGCAATGACTTTTAACATGATTTTAACTCAGTATGTGATACCATGTAAATTGTCGTGTGATTTTAGCAAATTAACCATATTGTATATACATGTACATATATTCTATCATTTTTATGACAAATAAGTCAGTAATGCTTTTTCTTTATGCCAATAAATATCTATCTATCTACCTTTAATTGGAATCCCCCCCCCTTGAAGTGACAAAATGGAGGTTAACGATTTTCAAATCTTGCTGATTGATGTCATGTTTTGTCTTTAGCTCTTTAAGTGCTTCATTACTACTTAACATTTTCCTTTCATTTGAAGTTGGCATTGCTCACGCAATTGCCAACTTCAAATGAAAGGAAAATACCTCCTCACTTATAAATTAATCCTGCTAAATTTCACAATTGAGGCTTTACTCAAGATTTATACATGCATATTTGTTCAATTTCTGTCAAATTTTAGTTGTGGAAAAACAGTATGAATGCGCTTAAAAGCGTCGCCCGTACTCAAAGGGTTAACATGTTTAAAAGCTAGTATTTAATGTGCTAATAGACAAATGAAAAAAAAAAACCCGAACATAATCGGGACCGGCGGTTCTATGGTTAAGGGGAGCCATATTCCGATTATCTTGGATATTTCATACATGTATTTGAAAGGCAGATGCATTTCATCCCGATTTTTGTTTATCCGACAAACGAAGCTGAAAGTCTTGAAGCTGAAGCAAATATTACTTAACGTCGCATTCTGCACAATCATGGCAATATCGCGACAGAAGTAAGCCTAATGTCGGGACTATACCCTACTCTTATCGCATGACTTCAAGGATTCTTTATAGCGCACAGTACCATATATAGACATCACTGCACACTCGATGCCTTTGAGCAGTTTGGAGCACTGGATATGCACAACCTCGATGACAAACATCCGACACGGCCGGGATTCTTACCCAGTAGATATCAGTTTCAAGCCACAACCGGAACGAATGAGTCATCGGGGCCGACCTGATCACAACGAATCAATCAACGACCTGTTCTTGTGGGTTTCTCAAGGCGGCCGTAAGAAAATCGTTCAATTCCTGTTCTTAAGTTCGTTGCAGTTTCTTGACGAACGTCACAAGAAAACTATGACGTACGACCGTACGAATAACTACGTACGCTGTTTGCATATTGGTGCACTTAGTTCGCTTCGTTTCCACAACCTTATTAAAAAGTTGGTAAGGTTGTCGTTTAATTCGCAGGAGCAAATGGAAATAAACTTCATAATATCGTGATGCATACGGTCGTCGTAATAGTAACGGTGCTATTATTGGCTATGCAATTCTATCCTGACACAGAAAAACCTGCGAACACGGCATGTATATATGATGGGTGTTCTTGATACATTCGTAGAGTTATTAGACACGTCTAAGGCCTGGCTATGAATATAAAAACGGGATACGAAAGTTGTTTTTAAGGATTCACATGGTTAATTTGACATTCCGTGTCTGATGCGGGACATGCGTCTCACTCACGTTTCGTGTCACTTTTGTGTCACTGTCAGTAAAACTACGCTGATTGCTACTCCTTTGTCCAGTGTGACCTACAACACCTATTATTCTATCTACGGCATTTGTTGCACCACAGTGGGGGTACATGTATACCCAGAAATCTTTGCAGACCGCCCCAGTGAGCAATCACATCTCCAGACAATTGCCCTTAGCTCTGAAAAATGTAGACATTGAACACACGGTATGGAATGGTCAATAAGTCAAGCGCGCGGACGTCTGGCTTTTCTTTGAAAATGGCACGAATTATATTTCTGTTCGAGCAAGAAAATCATAATCGATAATACGCAGCTCCAGGAGAAATAAATCCCGATGCGTGACAATCAATTCGGGACTGCGGGGGTCAGGGTTCTGTCGTTTCTACTCACGGATTTAGTAAGACCCCACACGCAATCTCATTCCGTCTACCGTGATAGATGAACAATAATTGTATTTATCAGCGGCCTTGTTACCGTCTTATTCAATTACAAGGCTTCCACCGCCTTAACCCTTAAAACCCTGAATTATTTGTCTATAAGCCATGAAGACTAAAGGTTTTTTTCGATTTAAAATCATCATTGACCCTTTAACCGCCAAATTAGTAAATTTGAATTTTTACTCACTTGAAGTTGTGTCTCGCTGACGCGATCCACAACTTCAAGTGAGTGAAAATTATTCAGATTTGACAAAATGGAGGTCAACTCTTTTCAAATCTTGCTGGTTGATGTCACATTTTATCTTTGACATGTTTAAAAGGTGGTACTTAATGTGCTAACAAAAAATTAAAACTCGAATATATGCGGCACCGGCGGTTAAAGGGTAATGTCTTATTCAGCTCATTCCGCTTCATTTGAATAACTATGTTATGGATCTATGGATGGATAAATATGTTTTTCTCTTACAGTGAGGGGATCGACTTTAGACGTCAGAATCTGACGTCTACAGACGTCAGATTCTGACGTCTAAAATTGATTCCCGCGCTGTAAGGGTTATTCAATTACCAGGCGTTTACCGCCTTCAAAAAGATTGATCGATTAAATTATTGGCAGAGGTGAAATATGCCACCAATAATTAGTGTAACGGAAATTGAATTGTATAATTTCGTCATAATTATTATATTTTTTCAGACAGACAGCGTCCTAGCAATCACGTCACTTTGAGCCAATACTGGGCTAATGTTGGCCCATCGTCAGCGACGCTGGCCCAACGTTAACCCAGTATTGGCTCAGTACCTCGCTTTTGCTGAGGTTGTGGCTATTCTGATAATCTGGTCTCTACTACACTACTGATAACGATCATTCACTCAGGCCTGTTCTCTAATACAATCATGCTAGCAATTTGGGGGGGGGGGGGGGTATTATTGTAGACGTGCGTGCACAAAAAATGTATTTCCACCTAGCTTTTATAGGTGTTGTGACGCAAAGTTTGACTGTGGACTTCGAATTAATGTTGATTCTGATTTTTGAGCTCGGCTATATCTAATTAGTTTTGACTTGTGACAACATTGATTGATTGCTTGACTAATTGATTGATACTTAGAAAAAAATGCTATGCCGGGGACATACTTTTCTAAAAGTAAAGGTGTAGGTTTGTACTCTGATATCAGCCGACTTTACAATTCACCCCATGGTGTGCCATTTCAACTCCACAGAGAGCATAAAGTCCTGCAGCCGTTTCGGCGCATTTAACTTATCGTACACCTTGCAATCTTTGGCCTACCAGGTAATCATTCACACCTGAGTCAAGTGAAGCATCTGAGAGTAAAGTATTTTACCCAAGGACACAATATCGTAAAAATGTCCCAATATCAAGAGGGGAGAAACATGCTATTTCTCTGAAAGTCCTGCATGAAGCGGGGTTCGAGACCGCACGGCAGGCAAAGATTAGCAAAGCGCCACGCTCTAACCATTGCGCCACGTCCCTCTCTGGCATCAATAAATTGATTTATAGAAAACTATTGGCGATTATATCGCAAACACCCCAGCTGCAATGCGTTGTTTGTTCTGAAGATTAAAACAGACCCCCGAGGCCAGTCTTACTAATCTTCAGTGATGAAAGATCACGTAGGTCAATCGATGATAAATCAAATAAATTGATTTATATAAAATTATTAGCAATTACATCGCAAACACCCCAGCTGCAATCGGTTGTTTGTTCTAAAGATTAAAACATGTCCCCGAGGTTTGGCGCACTATTCTTTACCGTTACGTCCACGATGAGCTTAAGAAGTTCATACTGGACGTTGGTTGTGGTTTATATGTCAGATAGCCGATACAAAATGTGTTTGTGAGCAGCCAAGATTACATGTGCATGTGTAGGCCCTACATGATTAATGAATTGCCTGCAAACACGATACGGCTAACCAATATTAGATTAATGTTGGTCCACCGTCTACGAAGCTGGCCCAACATTAATCTAACATTGGATGAACGTCTCGTGTTTTCTGGGCTGGTACATGATAAACCTGAATCCCCTTTTAGCAGGTCGTGTGGGATGATCTTAACCACTGTTAACGCTCGGCGTCTGCTTCATTTGAATATCACAAATATCAATCTTTACTGCTAATCCTTATAGCGCTGAAATATGTCTGTAAAAAACATGGAGACCAAAGTTGATTTTTCAATTTGAAATTGTCATAAATGCCTTTGTTACCTCTTTCTGTTTCATTTGAATAACTATGTTATTGGTATACGGCCTTTAGAAATATGTTTACCCTTTCAGCACGGGGATCGACGTTAGACGTCAGATTCTGACGTAGCACGGAGATCGACTTTAGACGTCAGATTCTGACGTCTAAAGTCGATCCTCGCGCTGTAAGGATTAAAGGTAGGTGCTCATTTTGTAACTATGCGTTGTTTTATAAAACTGCTTAATATTAATTATATGATCATGTCGAGGAATAGATGGGTGTTCCAAAAGAATATTTTTGTGTGAGCTCACTGATAAAGATGGCGAATTTTCTAGCGTACTTAAAATACATCCGTGACGTCAGTCTATTGCTAAAACAGTAGATTCGCATCTACGAATCTACTGTTTTTTTATACTGGTCAGGTCGGGCACAATATACGGGTTTAACCATGAAACTGCATGTCTAATATTTAATGGTTTAGCCATACTGACAATGAAATTGAGGTTTTCTGTATGAAATCTTGGAATACCTGCACATATTCTCTGTATTTTAAATCGAAGAAAGAACTCAATTACAATAGATTTGTAGATCCGAATATACTCGGCGCGTCGCGCCTCGTACATTCGGATCTACGAATCTATCGAATTTCGTTCTTTCTCCTTGACTGAAATGACAATGTGGATGATTTTTGCTGATATTTAGAGTGATTTTTATAGATTTACAGGGCTATTTACTGGGAAGATTCACCTACTGTAAATGGTGCTGATCTAGAATATGCTAAATACATGGCATTTAAAATTTCATGGTTGATAATGCTGTTCCCGGCTCTATATATTTTTAAAACCCCAGAAATTGATACCCAAATTTCAACCAATCATTCTTGAGAATCAGCCAGCCAGACTAGCAGGTAGAACAAATTCATGAAAGGGATGTATTCACATTTTTATTCATTTTTGGCTTTTTTTATGTGAAAAACTTTCTAAATTTGAATTACTCGACAGCCCATCTATCCCACTACGTTATGACACACTATAGTCTCAGGTGCAATATTTAATCCAAAAATATCACACGAATAGTCACACCATCACACGATGGTCTTTTGTTATTATTTCTTGTCTCTGCCCGTCATCATGGTATGTCGTAAATTATGTAATCATTGACAATTTATATTGAATGAATGATTGAATGAAAAGATTTCTAACGCGCCTACATAGCTGGTGTCTCGCCGAGCCCAGAGGCACTACAATGTCGAATTGTCCACTTATCGTCCCGCTCTGTCAATCGAGCATGCCGGACAATACGATTAAGATGACAATAATAAGTGCGCAATCGAAAAAGACCTGTCACCCATCCTAGAACTCACTCTCAGAATAACTAGCTAATTATCACAAGAGACGTGGAGATTACGAGTCCTGTTTCAAACTGTTGTTGTTTATCTTTAATTTTACTCACGTAATTACTGTATGCGTAATGGTAGTGAAAAAAACACTAAAAAATAGTCATAATAGAAATGCCTTTGCCTGTTAGTTTATTAATGTGTCTGACGTCACTGTAAATTTTGTTTTTCAAATTAGACAAGGTATCAATTCACAAAGAGATATGTGAATACATTTAAGTAATTACTGTAGGCGTAATGGTAGTGAAAAACATCAAAGAAGAAATAGTCATAATAGAAATGTCCTTGCATGTCAGCTTTATATGCCATTTTGTGAATTACTGCTAATCTTTTTGTACTGTGAGGATGCACTAGTCTTATTAAAAGGGATAACGAGCTTGGCTTCACAAGGACACGATACGCGTCTAGAAATCCTCCTTGTGACTGGTCCAACGATAACGTCGACTTCACATTAACCCTTTAACCGCCGGTCACAATAATATTTTTTTATCAGCACAATAAATACCAGCTTCTGAACATGTCAAAGATAAAACGTGACATCAATCAGCGAGATTTCAAAATCACTGACCTCCATTTTGTCAAATCTGAATAATTTTCACCCACTTGAAGTTGTGGATCGCGGTAGCGAGACAGAACTTCAAGTGGGTGAAAATTTAAACTATTTAATTCAGCGGGATAGGGGTTAACCCATAAAGCGCTGAAATACTTTTATTCAAACAATGTATATGGAGATCAGATGTTTTTTGATTACTTTGAAATAATCATAAATGTCTTAGTAAGATCTTTCCGCTTTATGTGTATAAATGTATGTATGTTATGTGACCGAGATATTAGCCCTAAATCACACTTAAAGCAGCTGGGTCGTTATGCTTCACTGAACCATAATATTTACATTGCGGCGGACCCCACTCTTATGATCATTAACCATGCTGCGCATTCGTATCATTGCATTGTGCGCCCACAATGTTTACTCAGCGATTCATGACGACTCACCCACTTTGCCTTACCCTGGCAGACACAAGTGGTTTGGGCACTCTTTCGCGAGCTTTGAACTTGGAATAAAATCACATGTGAAGTGCAAGTTAAATAGTTGGGTAATTGCTTGACGGTAGCCTAACATAAAACCAACATTGGGCCAACACCTCATGTTTGTTGTTGCTCTCAATTTAGAAGCTTAATGGCACCTATTTATTGGCACATGTAGGGGATTTAAGAGACAAGACAAGTTGACATTTCTCCTTTGTGACCTTCTGTCTTTCATGTTTGCCGGACATAAGGGGCTGACATTCAAGAGGTCGCTTGTCTGACACTGGCCAGTTTCCCAGCAAGGCATCATATATTCATCCATCGTTGGATCAATGTTGGGCCAGCGTCGTAGACGGTGGACCAAAAACAAACTAAGATATGAATTGAAGGCCGTCACAAACCAAGATATGAATTGAAGGTCGTCACAAAACAAGATATGAATTGAAGGCCGTCAGAAACCAAGATATGAATTTAAGGCTTTCACAAACCAAGATATGAATTGAAGGCTGTCACAAACCAAGATACGAATTGAAGGTCGTCACAAACCAAGATATGAATTGAAGGCTGTCACAAACCAAATATAAATTGAAGGCTGTCACAAACCAAAATATGAATTGAAGGTCGTCACTAACCAAGATTTGAATTGAAGGTCGTCACAAACCAAGATATGAATTGAAGGCCGTCACAAACCAAGATATGAATTGAAGGTCGTCACAAACCAAGATATGAATTGAAGGTCGTCACAAACCAAATATGAATTGAAGGCCGTCACAAACCTAGATATGAATTGAAGGTCGTCACAAACCAAGATATGAATTGAAGGCTGTCACAAAACAAGATATGAATTGAAAGTCGTCACAAACCAAGATATGAATTGAAGGCTGTCACAAACCAAATATAAATTGAAAGCTGTCACAAACCAAATATGAATTAAAGGCCGTCACAAACCAAGATATGAATTGAAGGCTGTCACAAACAAAGATATGAATTGAAAGTCGTCACAAACCAAAATATGTCAAAAACCAAGATATGAATTGAAGGCCGTCACAAACCAAATATGAATTGAAGGCTGTCACAAACCAAATATGAATTGAAGGCCGTCACAGACCAAGATATGAATTGAAGGCTGTCACAAATCAAGATATGAATTGAAGGCTGTCACAAACTAAGATATGAATTGAAAGTCGTCACAAACCAAGATATGAATTGAAGGTCGTCACAAAACAAGATATGAATTGAAGGCTGTCACAAGCCAAGATATGAATTGAAGGCGGTCACAAACCAAATATAAATTGAAGGCTGTCACAAACCAAAATATGAATTGAAGGCTGTCGCAAACCAAGATATGAATTGAGGGCTGTCACAAATCAAGATATGAATTGAAGGCTGTCACAAGCCAAGATATGAATTGAAGGCGGTCACAAACCAAATATAAATTGAAGGCTGTCACAAACCAAGATATAAATTGAAGGCTGTCACAAACCAAAATATGAATTGAAGGCTGTCGCAAACCAAGATATGAATTGAAGGCTGTCACAAACTAAATAATTATGAATTTAAGGCTGTCACAAACCAAGATATGAATTGAAGGTCGTCACAAACCAAGATATGAATTAAAGGCTGTCACGAGCCAAATATAAATTGAAGGCTGTCTCAAACCAAGATATGAATTGAAGGCCGTCACAAATCAAGATATGAATTGAAGGATGTCACAAACCAAAAATGAATTGAAGGCTGTCACAAACCAAAATATGAGTTGAAGACTGTCACAAACCAAGATATGAATTAAAGGCTGTCGCAAACCAAGATATGAATTGAAGGCTGTCACAAATCAAGATATGAATTGAAGGATGTCACAAACTAAATATGAATTGAAGGCTGTCACAAACCAAGATATGAATTGAAGGTCGTCACAAACCAAGATATGAATTGAAGGCTGTCACAAACCAAAATATGAGTTGAAAGCTGTCACAAACCAAGATATGAATTGAAGGCCGTCACAAACCAAGATATGAATTGAAGGCTGTCACAAACCAAAATATGAGTTGAAAGCTGTCACAAACCAAAATATGAGTTGAAAGCTGTCACAAACCAAGATATGAATTGAAGGCCGTCACAAACCAAGATATGAATTGAAGGCTGTCACAAACCAAGCTATGAATTGAAAGTTGTCACAAACCAAATATGAATTGAAGCCTGTCACAAACCAAGATATGAATTGAAGGTCGTCACAAACCAAGATATGAATTGAAGGCTGTCAGAAATCAAATAATTATGAATTTAAGGCTTTCACAAACCAAATAATTATTAATTTAAGGCTGTTACAAACCAATATATGAATTGAAGGCTGTCACAAACCAAGATATGAATTGATGGCTTTCACAAAACAAGATATGAATTGAAAGTCGTCACAAACCAAGATATGAATCAAAGGCCGTCACAAACCAAGATATGAATTGAAGGCTGTCACAAACCAAATATAAATTGAAGGATGTCACAAACCAAAACATGAATTGAAAGCAGTCACAAACCAAGATATGAATTGAAGGCCGTCACAAACCAAGATATGAATTAAAAGCTGTCGCAAACCAAGATATGAATTGAAGGCCGTCACAAATCAAGATATGAATTGAAGGATGTCACAAACCAAATATGAATTGAAGACTGTCACAAACCAAGATATGAATTAAAGGCTGTCGCAAACCAAGATATGAATTGAAGGCCGTCACAAATCAAGATATGAATTGAAGGATGTCACAAACCAAATATGAATTGAAGACTGTCACAAACCAATATATGAATTGAAGGCTGTCACAAACCAAATATGAATTGAAGGCCGTCACAAACCAATATATGAATTGAAGGCTGTCACAAACCAAATATGAATTGAAGGCCGTCACAAACCAAAATTGGAATTGAAGGCTGTCACAAGCCTAGATATGAATTGAAGGTCGTCACAAACCAAATATGAATTGAAGGCTGTCACGAACCAAATATGAATTGAAGGCTGTCACAAACCAAATATGAATTGAAGGCCATCACAAAACAATATATGAATTGAAGGTCGTAACAAACCAAGATATGAATTGAAGGCTGTCAGAAACCAAGATATGAATTGAAGGCCGTCACAAACCAAGATATGAATTGAAGGTCGTCACAAACCAAAATATGAATTGAAAGCTGTCACAAACCAAGATATGAATTGAAGGCCGTCACAAACCAAGATATGAATTGAAGGCTGTCACAAACTAAGATATGAATTGAAAGTCGTCACAAACCAAGATATGAATTGAAGGTCGTCACAAACCAAGATATGAATTGAAGGCTGTCACAAACCAAGATATGAATTGAAGGCCGTCACAAACCAAGATATGACTTGGAGGCTGTCACAAACTAAGATATGAATTGAAAGTCGTCACAAACCAAGATATGAATTGAAGACTGTCACAAACCAAGATATGAATTGAAGGCTGTCACAAACTAAGATATGAATTGAAAGTCGTCACAAACCAAGATATGACTTGAAGGCTGTCACAAACTAAGATATGAATTGAAAGTCGTCACAAACCAAGATATCAATTGAAGGCTGTCACAAACCAAATATGTATTGAGGCCGTCACAAACCAAGATATGAAATGAAGGTCGTCACAAACCAAGATATGAATTGATGGACGTCACAAACCAAAATATGAGTTGAATTAAGGTCGTCCCAATCCCAATTATCAGAATATGAGTCGGAATACCGGCTAATACCGAAGTGTGAATCAAAGGAACGAACATTAAACAAATATGAATCAGAAGAATAGACACCATATTGAAAACAAGCAATCCTCAATTGAGCCAACGAGTCAGCCAATGTGTTTGTTAGCAGGTGATGTCCCAGGTGGCACGGATGCATATTAGTGACAGTATTTACTGCCTCAAGACACAAAATGTCATTAAAACTGGACCAACCCAGTAAACACAAAAAACATTTGTATAACATTTGTACAATGGTGGTCCAACGTCGAAGACGTTGGGCCAACATTGTACCAATGTTATACAAATGTTTTGTGTTTGCTGGGAATGTCGTTTTGCATTGTTGCAATATTCTGTGAACACCACGTGCGTTGTGTGTGGCCCAGCAGACAGAAGACGTTGATTCAATGTTGGTTTAACGATGGACCAACATTAAGCCAGCATTAATTCAACGTCTTGTGTCTGCTAGAGGGGGAGGGGGCGTCATCCTTCGTCAACACGACCCCACAGGCATATGTCTATTAGCGTTCGAAAGCGCTGGTGTGCAAGAGCACAGAAAACCGCGTTAATTTAAGGTATGTCATAGACGGTGAACCGACATAAAATCAATGTTAAGAGGTGTGTTCAGCAGTGACTACGCCCAGAAAGCACGCCACGATGGCTTCATACTGTGGGTATGATCATAATGGCTTACCACTAGCCCAACGTTTCAAACTGTGGCCCAACATTACCTGATTTCGAATATAGTTTTTGCAGTACACTCAATGTCCATGATGTAAATGTCTTCACATAATACCATAAAAACTGATAAATATTATTGACAGTAAAAAGTGGGCAATTGCTTTAGCATTTATTTAAGAGAGACAGACAGACAGACAGACAGACACAGACAGACAGACAGACAGACATGGAATGGAAACCGGGACGGATGGACGAATGAATGGTTGGATGATTGGATGATTGGATAATTGGATGAATGAATGGATGAATAGATAATACGAACAGCCTAAGCATACGTATGCGTTAGTTTAGCATGCATAGTATTCCTTGTGATGGTTAAATATAATAAAATATAGAAAAATTTATTGTAAAAATTACGGCCTACCATTACAAATATGCCTAATATTGATACATGCCAATGTAATCATCCCAATAAACACAAAACATTTCTATAACATTGTATAAATGTTATAGAAATGTTTTGTGTTTACCGGGATTATGCTATTTCTGACATTTGTCCACTTCCCTGATCATATATTTAATCACAATAATATTCCCATACAACAGCCTCCCCCGTGGCATTCAACTTGATATCACATTAGATGTCGCGAGTAAGATCTGGGTGTCCTGGGAGCAGACATCCCTGGTGTTGATGTCTGCACCACTTTATCATTGATGACACCACATTTATCAGCACGTCCATTCTGCTATGAGAGGGATGGCCCTGTCTGCATTCATTTGACACGTTGCTGTGTAGAGCCCCTGAGTATCAGACGCCGGGTCAGCTGTCTCTATATTCACAGGAGACGGGGACTCAGGAATAACCATTTATACCAATATTACGGGGGAACTACAATATTATCTCAGCATATACAAGACGTTCACCCGATGTTGGTGCAATGTTTAGTCCAGCGTCAAAGAAAAGTTTATTGACATCTACGGTACATGTCATCGAAGCACACACAATACATTCACCCAATGTTTTTTCAATGTTGGGCCCACGTCGCAGACGGTGGTTGAATGGTGGGAAAACGTCGCAAACGGGAGGGGGGGGGGGTGACATAAATCAACATTGGTTTATCACATCTAATGAACATTCCATCAAAACATACTAGACATTCAAGCGATGTTGGTTCAATGTTGAACTAACGTCATTCATTGGTTCATTAGCATCTACTGTGCATGCCATCAAAACAGACGATATACGTCCAACCAATGTTGATTCAATGTAGGGCCAACGTCGCAGACGGTGGGCCAACATTAAGCCAACATTGGTTCATTAGCATCTAATGTGCATGCCATCAAAACAGACGATATACGTCCAACCAATGTTGATTCAATGTTGGACCAACGTCCCAGACGGTGGGCCAGCGTTGAATCAACATTGGCTCATTAACATCTAATGTACATACCATCAAAACATACTAGATTTTGACTACTCCTGTACATGCCATTAAAGTAGACAAGATACGTTGTTGATTCAATGCTGGGCTAACGGTTCATTGACATCTAATGTGTATGCTATCAAAGCACACAAACGTTCATCTAATGTTGATTCAATGTTGGGCCAACGTCGCAGCAGTGGTTCATTGACTCCTAGCTGTGCATGCTATCCTAGCAGACAAGATACGTTGACGTTGACGTTGAGCGTGTATTTGATGTTGGGCCAGCGCCGTAGACAGGGGTCCAACATCAAAACCACACTGGTTTAACGGTTGTATTTACTAGGATAATGATACCTCCATTGGTAAAATGAAGGCTGCCTAATGCCAGGTGCCCTGTTACAAATTGGACGCTTGTCATGTCCAAAACGTGATATGCCTCAAGTTTTTATCATCATTAAAATGCTTATTATACAAATATAATACCAAAGGCCAATAGCATTAGAAACGCTATGTTTTTAACAATTGAAGAAAAAAGGACAGCTAACTATTTTCTATCAAGGTTAATCGACAACATGGGTGGATAAAACACAAAGTTATTTGATTTGCAAGGATATGGCAAATATCTACGTAGCAAATAAAACCTAAGAAACAGAAACAAACGTCATTAATATTATAATAATAGCGGAACAATAGACTGGAAGTCAAATATACTTTTTGGTTCAAAAGAAATAGTTATTTCCTGTTTGATAAAAGCATCCATAATCATCGGAAATAAATTGCTCATAACTGGCGGCATTTCAGGATTATTTTTTTTAATTCTACTCGTTGGGTAATGTATTTTTTTTCTTTATTCAATTTAGAAACACAACTTCAAGTGGGTGAAAAATTATAATATATAACTTAGATCTGTAAGGGCTATCTGTGAGGCCTATAATACATGAGTGTTGATTAATATCAACTAATGTTGAGTGTTGATTAATATCAACATACATTACTTCGTCCCCTTGGATATGAAAGGGTGTATCTACCACTTTGTAAAGTGGCAGATACACCCTTTCATATCCAAGGTGACGATTTGTTTTACTCGGAACAATGACGCAATTGGGTTTTAAATCCAGCTGATCACGACTATTGTCGTTTTAAATCTGTTTTATTAGTCGACCAGATCACTGTTATTGGGAATGAATGTGTGTCTAAACATCAAGATTTGCCAATATTTGTGCTGAAATGAAACAAATATGAGTAAGTTTTAGCCACCTGAATTTGTGGATCGCGGTAACGACACACAACTTCAGGTGGCTGGAAATTTAAATAAATCAACTTAGCAGGATAAGGATTTATACATACAAAATCCACCACTTTGTAGCCAGAGCCTAACGCCATTATAATAAAACACACAAATCAAAAGGACCCCCCTATGAAATGAGGAGACGAGCACAAGAGAATCTCTCGACTTTGGTAAAAAAACCACGCGAGGAGAGGTTTTCTCAAATGACTGGAGAATTTGATACCTGGCTTTGTAATTTTTTGTAGCTGTCAAACGAGTTTTATCAATTATTGCGGGTTTTTATTTATAATGAAACTGTTATTCTTCAGATGGGCTCAGTTTAATCTCAAAGGCAAACAGCAGTAACTGTTCACTTGTAAAGTAAGCAGTTACTTCTGTTTGTCTTTGCGAGGAGTGCTGTCGCCTGCAATGCCTGTCAACACGCGCAATGAAATGTTAATTTTTATTATCACATTTCCTGTAATATTTTTTTCAAGAAAACACTATTCGTCGAGTGAATGTTCTATTAACGAGCCAGCTTTGGGAATACGCATCGCGATTCACAAGTACTGGTGCCCTCTGGATACAATAATCCAAGCACGTGTGCTATCCAAGTTATCAGATAAAACAGGCCTAGAAATGTACGTCAACGTTAAATCCTTACATAATTAATATAACAGTCTCTGCATAATTTTCTCTGGAGAACGTGTCAGTGGATATCCTTAAATATAAAGAAATATATCAATAAATTTTACTAAAACTCTTAATGTCATTTCGTTACTTTCATTAGGCCACAGCAAATCAATTTTATGGCTGACGGATTCGCCGCTCTAATTTTACTGTGATTGAAATTTTATTTTTTATTTAAAAAGAAACATTCGCCGCTCTATTTTTTTGAAAGCACCAATTTTTTTTAATTACTATTTCGCCGCGCCATTTTTGTTTGGAAACACCATTTGTTTCCCAGCCTGAAAATCACGACAATGTAACGTTTCTTTCTTTAAAAAATAAATCGCTTCTTCGCTCGGCCTATTTTTGCGGAAAATCTGTTAAAAATTGTCGCTTCTTCGCAAGCTCCATTATTGGGGGAAATCTCGCTCGCTCCATTTTTTTCTGCTGAGAATCCGTCATCCATAAAATATATTTGGTGTGGCCTTATTTTAAGAGGGGAAAATAATAATAATAGAGAGTTGGAGAGCGAGGATTTACATAGTGCGCGCCAGATAACGACTCAGCGAGCAATCTGCTACTAGTAATGCACACCCTGTTGAACGCCAAGTGATCGAATTGGAATTTTCATCCACTTGAATTTGCGTCTCGCTGACGCGATCCACAACTTCAAGTGAATGAAAATAATTTACAGTTTCCAAACTGAAGATCTAGTATTTTGAAATAAAATTAACCCCTAAAGCACTTAGCCGTGTCGTCTTCCCTGAGGCCGTGGATTGATGTATTTGCTTTACCCGAAAAATTCAACATGGCGGCCACTGAGAGCGATCTCGACCCCAAGGTCCGTTAAATGTCCATAACTTTTTAGTGACTGTGCGACCTCTTAGCTGAAAATGCGGGCATGGAACTGAAATGTTATTAATTCTAAAAAAAATATTTCCGACTTGATTATTCCCCAAAATATTCAGATATGACAGTCTAAAGAAATGTTCCACGATTTTGTACGCAGTCAATCTGTGGCTGAAACCTGTTTCAGCTAAAGGGGGCTATAAAGCACTGAAATATTTTTTGTGACACAACAATGGAGAACAAAGTTTTTTTTTCAATTTGAAATAATCAAATCATTAAATTATCTCAGTTAGCTCTTCCTGATTAATTTGAATACCTATGTTATTGAAATAGAAATATTTTTACTCTTTTAGCGGGAATCTCAGCGGGAATCTGACGTCAGCAGACGTCAGATCCTGACGTCTAAAGACGATCTCCGGGATGTAAGGGTTAGTACAGGGAAAACTGCTGCAAGAAAGACTTCACATTTATTAATTACAGGCTCAGTATTATTCTGATGTTGGCCCATTTTCTACCAAACTGATGCCAACATAAAACTTTGGTGGTGGAAGACATGCGTGACATAGTTTACGCTACAAAATAACAGAAAAATAGTTTTAAAGAGTCCACCTATATCTTATGTTTTAAACAGTAAATAATAATGTTAATTGAAATCAGTTTTGCATGCTAAATACAGCTATGTTCATATTATTAAAATCATTACAAAAATTGTGTTGTTAAATGAACAGCATTTCCGCAGATATTGTGTAAAATAACTAGTTTTATTGATGTTGGCGGTTACTAAGAGAAGTGTGGATCCCACGAATCCCTCTGGTTCTGCCACTGACAGCTGTAGTACAAAAAAATGTCGGCAGAGATGAATCCAAGATCTGAGAAGTGAGAAAAAATGGGTGTGTATCCCACTTTGGCCTCAACATTGCTTAACACTTTCAACCCTTGTCATCTTCATCCACCACAAGCCGCGAATTGCTGTCGCAATTCACGACTTGTAGTGGTTAAAGATGACTTGAAGTGGGTGGCAATTAAAAAAATATGCTTTTTGTTAAAACAATTCCATGAAAATTTTCGTTCTAAAACCCTATATGTATCGAACAATAAGTCATTCTTCAGAGATGCAAAATGATGCTTTGGTGCATCGTGTGGGTGTAAAGGTTTACACGCCTTGGACACTCCAATGCCTGTTTAGTTTGTATGTATTCATCAGGTGGCGCTTATTCTTACTATTTCTATAACGAGAGCGATGTTTCCTTGGTATACCCCTACCCCGTTAATGGTTCACAGTGGACCATTACCTTAATCAATTATTTTTTCCCTTGTGCTTGTCTGCAAAAATCTGCAGGGAGTGTACGGAGAAGGAAACTATATTCCAGCCAACTACAGGTGTTGTTTTTAATGCTGGTTTAGCATCCCAACGCCAAAAATACATTGCATCAATGCCGTATGGATTCCTTCCATCTTCACTAGACAAGGCTCCTCAGTCTTCAAGCTTGTCCAGTATCTGCTGAACGTAAGTGTGCAAATCGCGTAGACTCGGTTTTTCTCCAGATAAGGTTTAAATGACCACAGTAGATCATGGGAAATGATTAGATGGTGTCCATTCTGGAAGTGGTCGGTTTTTTCTGCAGGACCATATTTTGATCGCGCCGGCAACCGAATTATGGCCTTTTTGGCGGTCCTTGATACCTTCGCCATTTCAGTCGGATTGGATATATTGTTGTACCAATGGATTCCTGATACGATTTATTCCATCAGCTATCCACGCGATATCAATAATGACCGCTTTGCTTGCTTAATACGGCCTAAATCGTGGTCATGGATTAAGATAACTTCACCAATTTAGTCCGATTAGACATTTGGTTGCACTGGTGTATTCCTGAGATCATTAGCTATTTATCATGCACATTGAGTGATGAGGGGCCTTTTCTAGTGAAGGTATTACGATCCTGGAGAAGTCTTACTCCAGGCCAAGTGATTGACCCAGATTTCAGGCATCTGATTGGTCGAGATGGTCATCTCGACCAATCAGATGCCTCAGATCTGGATGAGTCGCTTTAACCCTAACAGTGCGGGGACCGTCTTTAGAAGTCAGAATCTGGAGTCTCTAAAGTCAATCCCCGCACTGAAAGAAACAGCAAATATAATGGCCGTAGACCCATAGAATAGGTATTCAAATGAAGCGGAAAGATCTAACTAAGACATTTATGATGATTTAAAATTGTAAAAAAACACCATTGGTCTTCTACATGGTTTATACAGAAATATTTCAGGGTTGTAAGTGTTAAGTAAGCCGGCCAACTCTTGTATTTTGTGATATTGGTCGTGATATCCGATTACCCCCTGTTTACATATTCGGAAGTCGCGAGGGGCAAGCAGGATAATTAATTTGTGGATGGCGAACACCCCTTGACCCAACCGAAGGAGTCAAGGTCAAATGACGCTCACCAGCCATTTAGCCAAGCTAACCCTGATAGTGCTAGACCCGTGCATTATACCCCAGTCACACATACACGACGCACACGACGCACACGACGCACAGCCCACGCCTTGAGTGACAAAAAATAGAGCTTAAGACGAATATACAGTGTGTTATAAATGAATCAGGTGTATAAAGCAGCGAATACACAGCGTTTCGGCGTTTCGCAGCCGCGTTGCACGTTAGCAGAGCAACAAAGTTATTGATACACCGCACACAGTGCTGTCATTTTTGCGTTTTTTTCTAACCACAAGGCTCAGTCACACATAGTTGAAGCACGACCCACGCACTGAAAATTAATTATGTTTTTGCCAGAGTGTCTGTCGTGCGTCGGTCATGCGTCAGCACGCGTTACTGGTTCGTGGAGGGCGCTGCACTAACGCTACGCATATTTTTGTGCGCAGTGTAATCGCCAAAGGAAGTTGGGTATGTTTAAATATTTGACGCATATGAACGCATAAATATAAACACCAGAAGGCCGCCAGAAACACGTGGGACGCGCTAGAACAACGTTATATTAACGCCAAATACGTTTGCTTTGTATCACACGGCTGACCGTTGAGGGCGCCGGGCAGTCGCGGACAACGCCCCCTGCCCTGTGCTGCATGAGCGCTCGAAGCAAACGCTGGGCACACGCCGGCAGTTCGCCTAGCGCTCGAGCAACAGGCTGTGACTATGTTATTTCTGCAGCTTAACCCTTGGATCTCTGAAGAACGACATTTTATTTTTAATCATTTGAGGCGTTTTTTCACACGATACACGGCTTTAAGTGCAGAATTTGTTTAAAATTTGTGGAAATTACGTTGAAACATATAATGTTATCATAAATTTGGGACACATTTTTTCTGTTAAAAATGGTTACATATGTACAAAACAAACTGATAAAATTGACTATAATCCTCGACAATAGCATTGTAGGGTTTACCGCGCCCAACGCGTTTGCAAAGCGCTGTTCATTTGCCCTTTGCATTGACAACACGCTGTGCATTGCTACCAGCTTGCGACGTTTTTCACAATCTGGACTCAAATTGTTATTATTATTTTTTTTTTTATGCGTGAAATGTGCGTCGTTAATCATGTTCATGTGTGACTGGGGCAAACCTCAGGCAACGAAAACACAACGAATTTAGAGCGTGTGCTTTCTTTGTGCCTAACGTTAGACTGGCGCTGGTTTGACGTTCTTCTGGCGTCTACATTCACAGGTGCAAAAACGCTCACATTTTTGAACATGCAGAAAATGTGCGCAGAGGTTGACGCACACAATAAATGAATAACGTTCACCCGGCGTTCTCGTCAAATCATCAACGAATTCTAGTAGCGCTAGACCAGTGCTTTAGCAAAGCTGGACCCGTGTATTACCAAAGCTAACTTTAGTAGTGCTAGATCCCTGCATATACGCTTTAGAGCAAATTAAAAATAATGATTCTGGTATTATTAACGCATACTTTGTGGTAGATGCTCAATTAATCATAATAATATTATTATTTCGTATCGATACATTTTTCATCTTCTGTCATTTGAAGCTGAAATTTGTGAATTCGTTAACAATATTTGCATTATTATGGGTAATAATATATTGGCATGTTCAATTTATACATATTGATGTTTTAGTGTAAAGCGTTTTAAATCTACTTGATAATCTGAACAAAAATTGCTACTATTCTGAAAATACAACTATTATATTTTGTACATTATCGAATAGCCGGTAATAATACACTATAAACAAATCTTCAACCCAGCGTATCTAAAAAAACGTATTTTTTCCCCTTGTATATTGATAGATCTTGGGCCCTTTCTCACTGTGAATCTAAAAATTAAGATTACATTAATTTTCTCTCGTTTCCATTAAAAAAGGTAAGAGAAAACTTTTCAAATGGAAATGAGAGACAATTAATATATAATCCAAATTTTAAAATTCTTAGTGGGATGGGCCCTGTTTGCTGTTGGATTGGTTGAACAAACAGATCTCGATCACTGTCAGTTGTTTCAATAGTCATTCTGTTTTACTAGTATTCACTACTGCCATTATAATATTATAAGAATGTACTCTTAAAATAATAAATTATATTATTTTGTTCACTTTATCTCATATTGTACTGTAATCATTTTTTATTCTTTACATGTGTACTCGTAATGATAAAAAAATGGTTGTTGTACAGCCGTCTTCGCTGGAAACAGCCTTGCGTCGTGCAGAATCTAGTGTATTATGTTGTGCTGATACCTTGTGATGTATGAAAATGCATGAATTGGCCATCCAATCATTCTTATACATTCCATGTTTCTAGTGTCTGGTATTTGTCATAGCTATACCAGTAGTATGTAATTTACCTTTCTAACCGAATGCGTGCGAACATTTGTTTTTCATATTTACCTATAATTTAAATTAACTTATATGACTGATGTGAAAGTCAAATAAATAAAATATATGCGTCTCTTTAATAAATAATTATTTATGCAAACATAAGTTATAGATATTTTACATAAACTGTTTTATTTATAATTGATATTACATATTACATAATAATAGTTCTTGTTTTGAATTTGTTCGTCTTACATCAAATAACCTAAGCTCAAAGAACGAAAAAAATCATTGGATTTGTGTGACTCGTTGAGTGATGTTTTATATCATTAGCCCGGACGATAAAGTAGTTCTTCGTAGTTGAAGGGACTAAATTCCCGTATTTCTTATTGTTGACATGGTTGTCAATAAGTTCGTCTCTATATCTAGCCTAACTGGTGAATGCGCAGCACAAAAATTAAAAAACTTTCAGTTCCAGTCTATGGACATGTTTACATCATATGGTCATATTAAGAAGCCAAAATAAAATCACCGATTTTTTATTTATTTTAGACCTGGGCCAGTCCCTTTAACCTTACAGCGCGGGGATCGACCTTACACGTCAGAATCTAGGGTCTATAGACGTCAGATTCTGACTTCTAAAGTCGACCCTTCAAATGAACCAGAAAGAGAAACTAAGACAGTTAAGATTATTTCAAATTGAAAACACCCTTTGGTCTCCATAAACATATAGAAACATTTCAGCGTTTTAAGGGTTAACCCTTAAAACGCTGAATATTTTTGTATAGCTAAACTATAGAGACCAAGGGTTTTTTTAAATTTGAAATTATCATAAATGTCTTGGTTAGCTCATTCCGCTTCATTTGAATACTTTTGTTATGGGTATACGGCCAGTATAAATATTTTTACTTTTACAGTGCGGGAATCGACTTTAGTCGTGTAGACGTCAGATTCTGACGACTAAAATCGATCCCCGCGCTGTAAGGGTTTAGGAAACCGCTGAGGACAATGTCCATCATGATCTCACAGACGAGCCTGGACTTTGAAAAGGATGAAGATGTATATCCCGATGGGCAGTCACAAAAAAACGAATCCACACTGGCGCAAAAAAAATCAATATGAGAACAGGAGACAGGAAATCCTGACCATTGTGAAGCTGTGTGAAAAAGCGTCAGTAGTGTGTCGAGGGAAGTCCCCTTCACGCAGGCTCAGAGCTCTTCATCTGGCGGCATCTGCTAGGACTTTTAGAAAATTAGTTTTTTCCTGCTTCCCCTTCTCCCAGAAGACGGAAAGGGGGTTTTGGCATTCCGACCTCTTTCTATGGCTGCTTTACACGGGTCATATCAACTGAAAATATGCCGTCCTTATTTCCCCCGTAACAAACCTGGATACCATCCGTCACTCTAGGTCTTAGAACAGTGGCGGATCCAGGAATTGACAGACGAGGCGCGCTGATATTTGCAAAAAAATTTACACACCACAGCTGGCACAGACATCCTCTTATATGCTGTAGAGGGCTCCGGGAGGGGAAGGGGGGCGGCGCGGACAATTTTTTTTTAAAACTAAGGCTTCAAATGACGCATTCTAGAGCATATTTCGGCCCAAATATGCAATATTGCACCGCCCTCTACACCGTCACTGAAGAGCACACACATACACACATATTCACTGCTGGTATTAATATTAACATAATAGAGAATGGATGCCGACTATGTCAGTATGTCTGCCTTTTTGTTAGCAGATGTGTAGCCAGTTTTAAGAACTAATATGCGATTAAATTTAAGTATTTTTTATCACACGAAATGAAATGAAAAATGAAGTTTCGGCTCGCGGTAGCGAAGCACAGCCCGATGAGACTGAAAAAGTATAATATACTATTTCAGAGTACTGAGGGTTATTAAACCCTTAACCCTCAAAGCGCTGAATTGTTTTATGAAAACCTTGGAGACCAAAAGAGTTTTTTTTCAATTTGAAATCATCATAAATGTCTCAGTCAGCTCTTTCTGATTCATTTGAATATCTATGGTATGGGTCTACGGCCATTAGAAATATTTTTATTCTTACAGTGTGAGATCGACTTTAGACGTCAGAGTCTGACGTCTACAGACGTCAGATTCTGACGACTAAAGTCTATCCCCGCGCTGTACGGGCTAAAGCGCTAAATTAAATAATTGAAATGTTCACCCACCTAACGCTACCGCGACCAACAACTTCAAGTGGGGGTAAAATTACACATATTTGTAAATCAAAATATATTGTAAATTTAATGATCCTTTGTCATTCAAATTGGTGGTATAGTCAACCAAACATATACACTCCGCAAAGAAGATCAAACCAAAGAAGTAGCGCTCGGCATAAATTTTTACATATTTGACTAATACATCATAATTAAACAATTTTAAATACTTGCTACTATAGTCTGAAACACATTATTGATGATAGGATGATTAGCAACTACTATAAACAAAGAAACGCCCATTTGTAAACATGTGGCCGATCAATAATTACACAAATTTATATCGGGTTACTTGTTTACACCTGGTAATAGGCGTGATGACGTCACATGATCACAGAGAGGCTATAGGTGGATTAGGACATGCTCAGCCTAGAAAACACGACTCATTCAGCCGATGTTGTTTTAATGTGCCAGCGGCGTAGACGGTGGACCAAAATTAAAACGACATCAGCTCAATGACTCGTGTTTGCTGGATATCGTAATCATGACATCTGCATGTCTAAATCACGAAATGCGCACCGGTTAATTAGTTAGTAGTGTGAATCCTATTATCGGCCTATATACGTGATATAATGCTGGGTGTGGTACACACTAATTGTGATTTGTCCATATGGTATCGTGGCATGCGTATTACGTATAGGATAAAACCCGAGGAGCTCTACATTCTTAGCTGTGAAAAGGGTCGGGGCCGAAGGCAGAGGCCTTTTTCACAGCTAAAAATGTAGAGCTCCGAGGGTTTTAACTGACTTAAAACACATCCGACCATAATGAGGATCCCTCATAATCAACAGCTCGGTCCCACCTGACTGATTATAATACCATGGCCTACCATGATATTTGGTCTGTATTGGTCAACAATAACTCTCCATTCCAGGCTAAGAATGTAGTGGTCGGACAAAGAAAATAATGTAGTGATGTGTTTTACTATCTGGATTTTCTGTGAAACTCAATAGCCTTTGACCTCCAATAGTTTCTCCGAGCTGGCTAATGCAATGAAGTATAGGGGAGGGGGTGTTACATAACTTTGTTCCCACCGAGTTGCCATTCAAAACGGTTTCCGATGACGTCACTGCGTTTCACAGAATTCGGATATCAACCAAAACACGCGTCCCAGCAAAAATAGACGTTAAAAAAATGTCAGTATAAGGTAGGGCCAGCATTGTAGACGGTGGCACAACATTAGAGTGCCATTGATGGATTTGGTTCGTTATCCCGCGTTTTCTGTGTTGAAGCGTTTTGGCGAGCTTTTAAACTCATTTAAATGTTTGGACTGTGCCATTAGCCCACTAAACACCACCATAATAGTCGTTTTTAATCTATTTTATTAGCAGGTTGAATAACAGTTATTGGGAATTAAATAGCTGCTTAAACGACAAAATTTGCGAATGTTTGGTCTCAAATTAAACAAATATGAGTAATTTTTACCCACTTGAAGTAGAATGGCTTAGAAGTAACGTGACCCAAGTCCGCATTTTCTCCTTTTCCAATAGAAGGACTGAATTTCTGGATTGTTCGTTTTTACATCGTGGTATTGGAATATTAGATGATTCAGATTGTGTAGTACATCTCTGTTCACTTATATACGGAATACGGCGTTAGCTCATCGGTGTCGGCTCGATCACTGAAGTTATGGGACTACCAGGTGTTGTATACACTAGGACTTGCGTGCAGCGATGTTGTGTCGTCGTGCGTAGAGAACCACGTAAATCAGATGGCTCGTCTGACTGACGTAAAAGAACCTCAATGGACGTAGGCGCAGTTTCCATCCGACGAGACCCTAGAAAATCCACAATGTGTGGAAACTTGGCACATAAGGCGAATTTGCTTGGAATGAAAAATAGCTTGATGCGCCTCAAAAATGGCAGCTCAGCTGTATAACTCACAGGAGACTGAGTTGGAATTTGAATGATAACAGGCCTTGCTAAGTTACTCTTGATGTTCAGCGCTCTCAACAGCTTCCAGCTGGATACATGCGCTATATGATGACACAACAGGACGAACAAGTGGATGTTGGATCGCTTCTGACGGACCACCATGCCGTAAAAGCTGTGCCATTGTATAAGGATGCAATTAGAGAGGAAAAAGAAAGAGAAGGCAGTGTGAGAAACGCTGAAGACGTACAGGTCTCACTGTACATCGTGAAATGTATGCCTCCCAGCGAGCCCTGGTTAACCAGCTCATATACCAGGCAAAGGTTGATTTATACTCGGACAAGATCAGGTCATGTGGAAAGGATCAGCAACTGCTTTTCAAGGTTGTGGATGAGCTCCTCTATCGAAAGAAAAAGACAGAACTACCAGATTGTGACTTTTATATTGATCTCGCTGACAAAATGTGGCCAAAATTTCAAAAATTCGTAAAAATCTAGATTTAAATTCCCCCAAATCACCAGAGATAACATCAAAGCATGTCGAGAAAGACACCAGTGCCTCTATGACTTCTTTCACACCAGCAACCATTAGCGAAATTCGAAAAATTATCGTGCAGTCTGCATCAACATCTTGCTCGTCGACTCCGGTCCCAACATGGCTGCTAAAGGAGCACTTGGATGTTCTGCTGTCTGTCATCACTGATATTGTAAATATGTCTCTCGAATCCGGTGTTTTTCCGGATGAGATGAAACATGCAATGGTTAGGCCCTTGCTTAAAAAGTCGGGTCTAGATCGCAATTTACTGAAAAATTTCAGACCTATATCCAACTTGTTTTATCTATCAAAAATCATTGAACGAGTTGTGGCATCACGCCTATCTACGCATATGAATGAGAACAATCTCGCGGAGCCCATGCAATCTGTCTATAGGCCGGGGCCTATAATAGTACTGAGACAGCACTATTGCATGTGCATAATAACATCCTGAGGGTTGTGCATGAACAGAAGGCCGTAGCGCTGGCATTACTTGATCTGAGCGCTGCGTTTGATACAATTGATCACAACATCATGCTCTCGCGATTAAGCAAGAGACTTGGTGTGGGCGGCGTTGTACTGAAATGGTGCGAATCATATCTTAAAGGAAGAAAGCAGTCGGTTGTTATTAGTGAAACATTGTCATCTCCTGTTGATGTATTGTATGGTGTCCAACAATGCTCGGTACTTGGTCCAAAATGATTTACAATTTATACACAGCCTATTGCTGACATTGCCCGTAAATACAACCTGGAGACTCATCTATATGCAGATGATACACAGATTTACATTACCTTTATTATATCAGATAACATCAGACGAGTGAAGAAAATTGCCATAAACTTGTTCAATCTTGCATTGCTGAAATTAAAATATGGATGTTGATAAATATATTGCAACTAAACGACGGAAAAACTGAATTGTTGCGTATTGCCTCACCATAGTATCGTAAAACTATCACCACCACACACATTAACATCGGAAATGACAACGTTCCATCAAGCACGAGAGCGAAAAATTTGATCAACACATGAATTTTGAAGAGCATATCAATAATATCAGGCGTTCATGTTTCCAGCATCCGAAACGAATCAGTGACATCCGAAAATACATCACAGAGGATGCCGCCAAGCAGCTGGTACATGCTTTCATAACCTCTAGACTCGACAATGGAAATTCTCTTCTCTATGGTTTGCCAAAATCTACCATCAGGTATCTTTAAAAAATCCAAAATTCAGCCGCTTAATCGATCACACGCACTCGCAAGTTTGACTGTATATCACACCAGTGCTGCGACATCTGCACTGGCTGCCTATAGAAGAAAGCATAATTTTCAAAATGTAGCCCCCCCCCCCCCCCTATTGAGTTTTCGCGCTATGCATGGCACTGCTCCGCAATATCTTTCAGATTTATTGCATAAACATACTCCACCACGGATACTGCGATCGTCATCCGGGACCTTATTGTCTGTGCTTCGGCCTAGACCGGAACTTTATGGAAGCCGTGCTTTCTCTGTTGCTGCTCCATTATTGTGGAATGAACTGTCGAACTACATCATTAGCGAACAAACATTAACATCTTTCAAAACAAAACTTAAAACACACCTATTCAGTGAGACAAATCCTCAGAGACAATAGAATGTTCATAACAAGTTTCATTATTTTAAAGTGATTATTAACTATTTTGTCCATATAATCGTTTTAGCTAACTTTACCGGGTTTATCATAAGATACATCTGGTATAATTTAGCAAACTTTCACGCGCCCATGAACGTCCATAGGACAGATTTAGTCGCTTTATAAGTGTTCTATTATTATTATTATTATATAAGATTTCATTCATTCATTCATTCATTCATTCATTCATTCATTCATTCATTCATTCATTCATTCATTCATTCATTCATTCATTCATTCATTAATTCATTCATTCATTCATTCATTCATTCATTCATCATTTCTAAAATGTATACTGTCGCGTATGTGTGATAAAGGAAGCAAATCGAGTCCACTCAGGCGATTTGAGTATACGGCAAGAGGAGATTTATAACCAAACACAAATTTAGTATACACTCTCTGGACTCGTTCCAAAATAATGAAATCAGCCAATCAGCGCCGTCATAAGGTTGTTTTTTAAAGTAGAGAGTAGAATATCATACTTGGGCCCACATAACTCGGTAAACTGTAGCTGTCATCAGGGTGATGATTTGTCTTCGTGTGGACACTATAAGTGTCGCTCGGCCAACCATTTCCCAACAAACACAAAACATTTGTAAAACATTTATACATTGTTGCTCCAACGTCGAAGACGTTGGGCCGACGTTGCATAAATGTTACACAAATGCTTTATGTTTGCTGGGTTCTCAGTGCAAAGCGTAGTTCTATGGCTGACTCAAAAAATCAGTCCCGAAGTGATTTAGAATATGCATCATAAAAGCAAACAAAGCCTTTCCCCCTTTCCCCACTCACTCGTAAATATTCAATATTGTGGGGAGCCTCCGCTACCGAGAGGTGGTGTGCTCGGCCTCAGACCACCAGGGCTCGAATTTCAAATCCTGTATCTGGAGGGATGTGTCATCTCATTCATCTCACCATGCTCAGGAGGTTCTCCCGGCCCGGTTTAGCCTATATGTGCACAAAGGTGGCTTAAAACCCCATTCCTTTCATTTAGTTTATCACGGCTGGGTCAACGACTACTTGTGGAACTGGCCTGCTGGTGAGCAGTTTCAGAAGCAAACTAACCCTTACAACGCTGAAATATTTTTGTATAAGCCATGGCGACCAAAGGGTTTTGTTCAATTTGAAATCATTAATCATAAATGTCTTAATTAGCTCTATCCGCATCATTTGAATACCTATTACGGGTCTCCGGCCATTATACATTTGTAATTCTCTCAGAGAGGGGACCGACATTATACGTCATAATCAGACGTCTACAGACGGTCCCCGCGCTGAGAGGGTTAATCACGGAATGTAATTTATACCTCCATCATGATATCAAGACAATTTAATAAGAAGTTTTATTAATTTGGATGACGGTCTGACGCTGTGCGGGTGTTAAGCCCGAGTTCGTGCACAATTAAATCTTGTAATTAAAAAAAATCGTTTTATGAGGCTTATTCTGAATCACTTCGGGACTGATTTTTTGAGTCAGCCAAAAAACTACGCTTTGCACTGAGGATCCAGCAAACATAAAGCATTTGTGTAACATTTGTACAACGTCGGCCCAACGTCTTTGACGTTGGTCCAACATTGTACAAATGTTATAAAATGCTTTGTATTTACTGGAGAGAAGGTGGGTTCTACTGTAGCCCCAACGTGGCTCAAACAGAATGTGACACTGGAGGCTTCAGACGCAGATTGCGTCCATACAAAATCATGGGACTTTGTTATGTATGGTCATATCTAAGGGGTCTTGTCAAGTTAAAAAAAAAAAAATCCGAGAAAAACTCGGATTGGCCAGATCACAACCACCCACCCCCTATCCATTTTTTTAAACATGTACAACAACAAAAACCCACACAAAAAACACAACATTTCGAACAAAAAAAAATCCGAGTTGGGGCTTGACCCACCCACCCACTTCCGAGTTTTTCTCGGATTATTAGATTTTTTTTAACTTGACAAAACCCCTAAGACAATAGGTTGATTAGTAACATTTATAATAATATAATAATAATTTGGGTATTTATATGGCGCACATATCTAACGTAGGGCTGCTCATGGCGCCTTACATCATATTATTCCTGGTCATTGGACCTGTTCGTTCATGTACCATTTCAACTCCCCGGGGAGCATACAGCACTGCAGCCATGTGGCGCTAGTAACTTGTCCCACAACAATTGCCACCCCTCTCCCACCAGGTACTCATTTACACCTGAGTGAAGTGAAGCATTAGACGGTAAAGTGCCTTGCCCAAAGACACAACATTGATACCACAATGTCCCAGCGTTGAGAGGAGAGAAACATGATATTTCTCTAAAAACCCTGCACCTAGCGAGCCTTGAACTTGCGCAGCAGGCAGCGACATTGGCAAAGCTCCGCGCTCTAGGCATTGCGCGATGTCCCTCCATGCCCCATATCAACTACATAATCGCATGCTCAGCCCATTTGTCGCGCAGTGATTAAAAAGTTATGGGCATTTTTAGGACCTTGGGGTCGAGGTCGCTCTCAGTCACCGCCGTGTTGAAAAACGCAGATTTTTTCGGATATGACGAATACAGCAATTCACAGCCCACACCTTTACCAGTTGGTATAGGCTCGTCCACGGCTAGGTTCTGCTGTTGGATTGCTTCAGTCAAGTCTATGATATGGGGATATTAACTGATATTTCCCACCCTAGCTCCTCAGCGGCCTCGCTCCCTGTTGACGAACCTGCTTTGACCTCGATTATGGCACATGATCAGGCTAAGGATTTAAGCGCCTATGAGGTCGGTCCGCTGAGGATATAGGCGCTATAGAAGTTTGATTGATTGATTGATTGATTGATTGATTGATTGATTGATTGATTGATTGATTGATTGATTGATTGATTGATTGATTGATTGATTGATTGATTGATTGATTGATTGATTGATTGATTGATTGATTGATTGATTGATTGATTGATTGATTGATTGATTGATTGATTGATTGATTGATTGATTGATTGATTGATTGATTGATGAATTAATGGATTGATTGATTGATTGATTGATTGATTGATTGATTGATTGATTGATTGATTGATTGATTGATTGATTGATTATTTGATTGATTGATTGATTGATTGATTGATTGATTGATTGATTGATTGATTGATTGATTGATTGATTGATTGATTGATTGATTGATTGATATAATGACTGCTATAAGTGAAAATGTCTCACATGGCAGTGCTTCTATATCTATCCCCATTGGCAATCATACAGCTCAGGGGCTCCTCTATAACTAGCATTTTTATATTATGCTGACATCGAGAGTTCGCTACACTCCCAATCGGCGGATGTTGATTATGTTCGAGACAGATAATCCCTGATATACATACATAGCAGATGGAGGTAATCAAGCTCACCCTTTTCAACGCGGGGACCATATTTAAGAGCAAACACACCAACGCGAACACGAGAGCGAATATGCACGCGACGAGAGACGCGACGACAGGCGCGAAATTCGCCTGACTCTCTGAACAACAACGAGAAAACCAACGCGAAATGTGGATTACAAGGCCAGACTGTGGTCACGCGAAAACTGGCGTGAAAACCGGCGCGGCAAAGGTATTTTGCAATTTGAAATCATCATAAATATCTTTCTGCTTCATTTGAATACCTATGTTATGGTTCCATGGTCATTGTAAATATTTTTCAATGCAGAGTTCGACATAGACGTCAGATGCTGACATCTACAGTCTGTCAACTGTCGATCGAAATTAGACGTCAGAATCTGACGTCTATAGACGTCATATTCTGACGTCTAAAGTCGATCCTCGCACTGAAAGAATTAAGTGCAAAGAATATTTTAACCACTTATAGCTTCTTCAGTAGTGGATACAGAGCCATAAAATGTCTCAGCACATGGTAATAATTTGTCTGTTCTGCTCTAAAGAATTGTGACGCCTTCTGATAAAAATGTGTGATGTAGTATCCGAGCCACCAAATTTTAGTGCTTGCAAACAAAACCATATGAATAGCGTTGGTATTCTCCTGAATTTCTGTATGTAAAAAATCAGATTACAGGATTGGTGAGTGTGACACAAGTCAGCTGTGTATTGCGTACACCGGTGAATTAGAAGAGCTTCAAGATCACTGACAGTTCCTGCAGCGACAAAGATGGCTGTACTGCTCTGCAAAGCCAAAATACAGTATCTGCTTACTTGTAAAGTTCACATATACAGCTTTTGGCTTTGCGCGGCAGTGTAGAGCTCATACGACGTTCGTATGTATGTATTTGAAACACCAAGAATAGTAGGAATTTAGAATTCGTATGGTGCTCGTGCAAACACTGCACGATCTCCGTGACAAATACATTGTCAACTTTCTTTATTTTGCGATTGATCAATACTTTATTGTTCAGACCGGAAGGTTAATTGGTGTAATTTCGAGGTACTATTAGACAGCACTATTAGTAATTGCTTGGCGGCAATTTTGATTTTTTAAACTCTGAAGTTAGTTATCGAAGAGAAATTATTCTGTGCGATTTTTTTCCGTATTGCACAATATTTCTATCTTTAGTGACACTATTAATAATCCCCCCACTTCACTGAATAACTCATTCCATCGCCTCAGTTAATCAGTAACTATGACTTAATAGATTTTCCCGCGATATTAACCCTTACAGCGCGGGGATCGAATTTAGCCGTCAGAATCTGACGTCTGTTGACGTCTGCTTCTGACGTCTAAAGTCGATCCCTGCACTGTAAGAATAAAAATATTTCTAATGTATTCATGTATTCATATGTATTCAAATGAATCGGGAAGAGCTAACTAAGTCATTAATAATGATTTCAAATTAAAAAAAATCCTTTGTCTCCATGGTTTCTACAAAAAATGTCAGCGTTCTTTGAGCTACGTAATGCACTAGGTGTCCCTGGAGGGGTGGTCATGACTACGGAATCTGGATCTTACGCGGATTCATCCTACCCGGTGGTAGCTAATTGGAAAAAAACAATAGCTCCATGACAAAAAAATCATTACAGACAGGTAGGACGCTAAATTAGTGGACTCTAGAGGCAATCACTTCTGGCCTTCCCGTACTCATTCAGCAAACAAATACATGACGCTGGTGTAATATTTAACCAACATTGAATTAATGTTCTGTCTTTTTCTTTTCTGGGTTAATTGTCTGTTTTTTATGAGCACAACGCACAGCAAATGATTCGGCTTAATAATCATGCAGAGGCCTAGCTAATAATAATAATTAAAAACGGTTGAACAAAATATGAATGTGAAGTATGTGTTACCAGCTACATAACAGGGATATATCCAATATGTATGGACACCTGCTAATTGTGATTTATCATGTTTATGGATTTTAAAATATGCAAAAATAGAAAAGTTTTTTTTACATAAAATAATAAATTTTATTTTGTAACAAGCCATCTCATTCGCTAATGACGTATAATAAAAATAAATTGATAAAGAAAACATTTCAATTGTTGCGTTGATTATTATGAAAGATGGCGTACGGCTTAGGGGGTTACATTTCAATTACCAGAGGGGGAAGGGGATTATTTTTAAAATAAATATTTTCAGACAAAATTTTCGTGAAATAAATAATTGTCTGAAGGTTATTTTTTTTTGAACCTTGCTTTGGTCAGTATCATTAACTGACCCTCACATTTGTGAAGCCTCGCTTCGCTAGGCTCCAGATCAATACTAAGCCTAGTTTGGGATCCAACTGTGTAGACAAAAAAGTAAGTTCTAAGAAAGTGAAATCAATATTTTGCTTGAGGCAGAGTGTGAAAAAAGTCGTTCTGCATACAGGAAGTGAAATAAATAAGCTGCTCAATTAAAAAACTCCAGCGCCCCGCCAGTAATTGAATGGTAGTCCCCTTATATATAGGCCTAACTGTAAACACATGTATTCCATTGTATCAACTGAATACTTTTGTTGGTGAAACATTACCAGTGAAGTGTTAGCTCAAAGATAAAAACAGCAATCTGGACCGCCTCAATATGACATGCTCCTCATCCCAAAGGCATGACAAACCAAATTCCCTTTGTCATTTCATTTGTAGTTATCAGCTTCGCGTGAGACCAGAATGGCATGACGGTGAAACAGTAAGCCAGGCTAAACTAGATCATTTTTGTTTTCCTATCCGATAGCGCCAGTTGGTGCCAATATATTATTTTATAACTAAATCATATACGTGTGATCTTGCATTGAAGTCTTGAATATACTGTGATTTTAGCATTAAAAAAACAATTTGCTCTGAAAGCTCTCGTGAGATCCATGATGCGAATCTTATCCGTATTCTCGTACAAGTTACGATATATCCTAGGCTTCTAACTGGTCGAAATGGCCATCTCGACCAATTAGAAGCCAATGATATATCGTAACGTGTACGAAAATACTGGCCCAAATAATAAACGATCGTAAAAATGGTGAAGATATGGACACTGGGCTGAATATTTATTCATTTGATTTACCTCCCTGAAATTAGATCGATATATCGTAGACTTCTAATTGGTCGAGATGGCCATCTCGATCAATTAGAAGCCTACGATATATCGTAACGTGTACGAAAATACTGGCCCAAATAATAAACGATCGTAAAAATGGTGAAGATATGGACACTGGGCTGAATATTTATTCATTTGATTTACCTCCCTGAAATTAGATCGATATATCGTAGACTTCTAATTGGTCGAGATGGCCATCTCGACCAATTAGAAGCCAATGATATATCGTAACGTGTACGAAAATACTGGCCCAAATAATAAACGATCGTAAAAATGGTGAAGATATGGACACTGGGCTGAATATTTATTCATTTGATTTACCTCCCTGAAATTAGATCGATATATCGTAGACTTCTAATTGGTCGAGATGGCCATCTCGACCAATTAGAAGCCTACGATACATCGTACCTTGATTCACCTCCCTGAAATTAGACTGTATGCTCACCTTGCGTTTTGATTTGAGTTGTTGGGCATCCCTCGCTTCGTCTGCGTTACCAGGAGCCGTCCTCTGCCAGAGACGATAGCAAATAAAACCATAGGTGAGACTGAGAATAGTGAGAGGGAAAATATAAGTGATGGTGAGTAGAAAGAATGTGTAGATCCTCCTGTAAGTATCACTGGGTTCTGGCCACACTTCCTCGCAGTCAGCCACCCAGTGACCTGGCGATATTTCATGGCGATTGGATTTACCAACAAACAGCTGTATAGAAGATAGGGAGAGAGCCACTATCCATATAACAGCGATTACCACCTTGGAACGAGAACTGGTGATGCGAGATTTAAGGGGGAAGGTTACAACCCAATAGCGGTCAATGCCTATGGCCATATTTGTGCAGACACTGGCAGTCACTGACACCGTTTGCATGTAGAGGACAATAGGACACATTGGAGCGGAGAACACCCAGTTACCCAGCATGGTCATTGTGAAGGTAAAGGGCATGCAGAACACTGCCATGATGAGGTCAGCACATGCCAGGTTGATGAGGAATGCACGTAAATCTGTACGGGATCGGCGCCCCAGAGAAAACACGAGAATCACCAGAGCATTGCCCACCACAGAGAGTATAGTGGCGGCGGTGTAGATCAGAATTAGTATCACCTGTGACTCCTCTGGTAGACCCATCTCATTTGCAACTTCACTAGTATTTCCAATGACACTTTCCGGTGCGGTGGCTTCGTTGAACAGAAAACTAAGATTGTACTGGGCTTGCACTGATTTATTTAAACTAGAGACATCGTAAGAGACAAGGTTTCCGTTATCCCAATGGTCCACTGAAGACACGTCTTTTGACGAGGACTCCATGATATTTCTATTCTGTTGCCTCCTCTCCTGAGATTTTAATTATTTTCGTCTAATGAGCTCGCTTTCAGTGGTCTCCGCTCGCTTGGCTTCCTATGTGGTTAGATCATCTTCCGTATATGTCATATTTGCTTTGTCAGTGTCAATCAATGCCATTTCTTTGTCTATCACTGTCAGACCAGGTGTAATGAATCAGTCTACTGGGATTTCTACGTTAGTTAATCAGCTATCCATTTGTTATGGGGACCGCCTGCTGACAGGAGGATGTCTCAGGACATACGCCGCCTGAGTCACTGCTTTCTTCCTTACTGGCAGACAGCGGATTGGCAGCAGCCGCAGCACTCCCAGTCACAGTATCAATAACAGCAGCAACTTCAGCAACAGCCAACTTTCTGGCCAGTAAGTTGATTGGCCAGTCTGGCAGCTGATGGGTCGGACCGCTGGTAGCTCACAGCTGACAGCAGACTGGACCAAACATTAACCCTCTTCCTGCTGATCACGACTATTGTCGTTTTTAATCTGTTTTATTAGTCGACTAAATCACTGTTATTGGGAATGAAATGTGTGTCTAAACATCAATATTTGCTAATATTTGTGCTCAAATTAAACAAATATGAGTAATTTTTAAACACTTGAGGTTGTGGATCGCGGTAGCGAGACACAACCTCAATTGTTTGAAAATTTAAATAAATTTAATAACAGGATGTGATTTTTTATTTTTCTCCTTTCCAAATAAAACTTGTTGATGAAGTTGTCATCCTTAATCTTTTGATGGTACCCACCAAAACATATTCGAAGACATCTTCAAAAGCTGCTTTGTTTTTTTTCTAGATATGTACGTCTTGACTGGACGGGAGACTTGTCTGGCATTGCGTTTCCAGACAGGCAGCTGGATGTTGTTTGCAGACACGGGAAATTCAAACAAAATGGCGGCCGTTTATCTGTTTATACTGATCATACCTGCTCGATTAAAATTTTGAATTGATTTTCTTAACGTGACCCTAAAAACTTCTTAGAAGTGGCGGGCAGACGTTTTTTCAGCCTCACAAATTGATTGCGGGAAAACATCGAACATGTGCCTGTGGTGTTTTTTGAATAGGCAGCTGTTCAGCCATGTCTGTGACCGGCGACCTCGCCAGTTTCGCCTTGACGTAACATCTAGCAGCAGGTTTAAAGCGACACAATCAGGCTAAAATCATCAAAAAATCAGTATTTTTATTTTAACTTTTTAATATGGCCATATGTGTTTTTTAGGTTTTTTAATGTTTGTGTTGCGCATATACCATGCATGTCCAAAATAAGAAATACGGGAATAACTGATAAATGGGGCTTTCGGCACACTTGCTACGTTGCCACAGCACAATAGAAATACTGATTTTTAATATTTTTAGCTGTTTCAGTCGCTTTAAACGACTTGTGAGAAAGGCGAGCATATTGGTAATGTATAAACTTACCTGTCTGTTCTTTAATATCAGTCGAAGAAGAGGAAACAATGAAATGTTGTTGCCCAAATGACAATTATTGGTCTGCTTCCAGATAGTGACGTGGAATAATGTCAACCGATCTAATTAATTCATTTGTAGCACCTTTCACATTTAGTTGTAATTAATTGGTGCTGAGCATTATACGACATATACAGACTGCCATATGCTCATCACTTATGATGCGCTAAAAGATGAAATACGCTACATGGTGTGATGCGTTAGTTCAGCAAACACAAAAAAACTGTATGACATTTATACCATGTTATATGAAAAGTTAAAATATACATCTGACGACAGTATATTGTTAAAACAATAGATTCGGATCTACAAAACAATAGATTCGAATCTACAAATCGGCACTTATTTTAGTTATTGCTGACCTCGGAATAGGGGCTGTCTATCATAATATATAAATTGTAATATGCGGTGAGGCCACTTGAGCAGCCCTAGGCCGGGTATGTGTTAGGCCCCTTGAACAGCTCTAAGCTGGGTATGTTTGACGCCCCTTGAGCCGCCCTAGGCTGGGTATGTATGAGGTACCTTGAGCAGCCCTAGGCTGGGTATGTGTGACGCCCCTTGAGCCGCCCTGGGCTGGGTATGTGTGAGGCCCTTGAGCAGCCCTAGGCCCCTTGAGCAGCTCTAGGCTGGGTATATGTGACGCCCCTTGAGCCGCCCTAGGCTGGTTATGTATGAGGTGCCTTGAGCAGCCCTAGGCTGGGTATGTGTGAAGCCCTTTGAGCAGCCCTTGGCTGGGTATGTGTGAAGCCCCTTGAGCAGCCCTAGGCTGGGTATGTGTTAGGCCCCTTGAGCAGCCCTAGGCTGGGTATGTGTGAGGCCACATGAGCAGCCCTAGGCTTGGTATATGTGGGGCCCCTTGAGCAGCCCTAGGCTGGGTATGTGTAAGGCCTCTTGAGCAGCCCTAGGCTGGGTATGTGTGAGGCCCCATGAGCAGCCCTAGGCTTGGTATATGTGGGGCCCCTTGAGCAGCCCTAGGCTGAGTATGTGTGAGGCCCCATGAGCAGCCCTAGGCTTGGTATGTGTGGGGCCCCTTGAGCAGCCCTAGGCTGGGTATGTGTGAGGCCCCATGAGCAGCCCTAGGCTTGGTATATGTGGGGCCCCTTGAGCAGCCCTAGGCTGGGTATGTGTGAAGCCGCATAAGCAGCCCTAGGCTTGGTATGTGTGATGCCCCTTGAGCAGCTCTGGGCTGGGTATGTGTGACGCCCCTTGAGCAGCCCTAGGCTGGGTATGTGTGAAGCCACATAAGCAGCCCTAGGCTGGGTATGTGTGACGCCCCTTGAGCAGCCCTAGGCTGGGTATGTGTGAAGCCCCTTGAGCAGCCCTAGGCTGGGTATGTGTGATGCCCCTTGAGCAGCCCTAGGCTGGGTATGTGTGAGGCCCCTTGAGCAGCCTTAGGCTGGGTATGTGTGGGGTCCCTTGAGCAGCCCTAGGCTGGGTATGTGTGAGGCCCCTTGAGCAGCCCTAGGCTGGGTATGTGTGATGCCCCTTGAGCAGCCCTAGGCTGAGTATGTGTGATGCCCCTTGAGCAGCTCTAGGCTGGGTATGTGTGATGCCCCTTGAGCAGCCCTAGGCTGGGTATGTGTGAAACCCCTTGAGCAGCCCCAGGCTGGGTATGTGTGATGCCCCTTGAGCAGCCCTAGGCTGGGTATGTGTGAAACCCCTTAAACAGCCCTAGGCTGGGTATATGTGAAACCCTTTGAGCAGCCCTAGGCTGGGTATGTGTGATGCCCCTTGAGCAGCCCTAGGCTGGGTATGCGGGAAGCCCCTTGAGCAGCCCTAGGCTGGGTATGTGTGGGGTCCCTTGAGCAGCCCTTGGCTGGGTATGTGTGATGCCCCTTGAGCAGCCCTAGGCTGGGTATGTGTGAAGCCCCTTGAGCAGCCCTAGGCTGGGTATATGTGAAACCCCTTGAGCAGCCCTAGGCTGGGTATGCGGGAAGCCCCTTGAGCAGCCCTAGGCTGGGTATGTGTGATGCCCCTTGAGCAGCCCTAGGCTGGGTATGTGTGAAGCCCCTTGAGCAGCCCTTGGCTGGGTATGTGTGAAACCCCTTGAACAGCCCTAGGCTGGGTATGTGTGAAGCCCCTTGAGCAGCCCTAGGCTGGGTATGTGTGAAACCCCTTGAGCAGCCCTAGGCTGGGTATGTGTGAAACCCCTTGAGCAGCCCTAGGCTGGGTATGTGTGAAGCCCCTTGAGCAGCCCTAGGCTGGGTATGTGTGAAACCCTTTGAGTAGCCCTAGGCTGGGTATATGTGAAACCCCATGAACAGCCCTAGGTTGGGTATGTGTTGTGTCCCTTGAGGAGCCCTTGGCTTGGTATGTGTAAAGCCCCTTGAGTAGCCCTAGGCTGGCTATGTGTGAAACCCCTTCAGCAGCCCTAGGCTGGGTATGTGTGAGGCCCCTTGAGTAGCCATAGGCTGGGTATGTGTGAAACCCCTTCAGCAGCCCTAGGCTGGGTATGTGTGAAACCCCTTGAACAGCCCTAGGTTGGGTATGTGTGAAACCCCTTGAGAAGCCCTAGGCTGGGTATGTGTGAAACCCCTTGAACAGCCCTAGGCTGGGTATGTGTGAAACCCCTTGAACAGCCCTAGGCTGGGTATGTGTGAAACCCCTTGAACTGCCGTAGGCTGGGTATGTGTGAAACCCCTTGAACAGCCCTAGGCTGGGTATGTGTGAAACCCCTTGAACAGCCCTAGGCTGGGTATGCGGGAAGCCCTTTGAGCAGCCCTAGGCTGGGTATGTGTGAAGCCCCTTGAACAGCCCTAGGCTGGGTATGTGTGAAACTCCTTGAACAGCCCTAGGCTGGGTATGCGGGAAGCCCCTTGAGCAGCCCTAGGCTGGGTATGTGTGAAGCCCCTTGAACAGCCCTAGGCTGGGTATGTGTGAAACCCCTTGAACAGCCCTAGGCTGGGTATGCGGGAAGCCCTTTGAACAGCCCTAGGCTGGGTATGTGTGAAGCCCCTTGAACAGCCCTAGGCTGGGTATGTGTGAAACTCCTTGAACAGCCCTAGGTTGGGTATGCGGGAAGCCCCTTGAGCAGCCCTAGGCTGGGTATGTGTGAAGCCCCTTGAACAGCCCTAGGCTGGGTATGCGGGAAGCCCCTTGAACAGTCCTAGGCTGGGTATGTGTGAAGCCCCTTGAACAGCCCTAGGCTGGGTATGCGGGAAGCCCTTTGAGCAGCCCTAGGCTGGGTATGTGTGAAGCCCCTTGAACAGCCCTAGGCTGGGTATGTATGATGCCCCTTGAGCAGTCCTAGGCTGGGTATGTGTGAATCCCAAGTGCGACACATAAAAGAACGGTTCCAGATAGTGGGGTAGACTGAAAGACAGCCCTCTCACGCAGCTCACATAGACAGATGACACTGCTGAAGGGGTTTAATTGTGGGGCGGATCCAGAATTTTGAAAAAGGGGGTGGTGGTCGGATTGACACTCTAAATTTACTAGGGTACTATCATACCTGTAGATTAACCATATAGCTCGCCAAAGTTGGCATCATATCTAGGTAGTACTGCATGTATATTATATAAGGGTAAACTACGGTACTACCTATATTTTGTCAATTTTGATCGATGTTTAAACAATTTTTTTTTTTTACAGTGAATCATTATTTTCTTTATTTAACATATTTCTGGAAATTAGTTCTCATGAATGATCAAAATCATTAGTGCTATTGTATAGCTATTGTTTTTCATTTGATTTTGAATAGTGAGGTTGATAGCGGCACCACAGTGCCTTAAGGTAATTATCTCGACTCAGAATTATATGTGTGGATATATTGCTATAAAGTCTTTTCTGTTATGTTAATGCATAATATATGTTTGTATATTCTTGGTCAAAAATAAATATGTCTGTCTCTCTGTCATATGTACACCGGCGTGTAGAAAGCGTAGGGCGTAGGCAGTAGGGGAGCCGGCAGTAGACAGTATGTGGCCTGTGAATGCATCACATGTTTTTCATGGTATATTACTCTTTGGGCATTGTTTGGGTTCTGTCGGAAATCTGTGAAAGCGTATACTCCTGGGGGAACACAGATTCTACGTCATTTCGGCTTTCCTATCCATATTCACACCTCGCATGTCGCACGTACGACTCGCTGCATGGAACGATTCTTTCTGCCGCCCTCGCAGCCCCATACAAAATCACATCGCATTGCGGACATATGATATCACATACACCCATTAATGCTGTCTCAGCATGCCTCCTACATTATATGGAATATGGAATCCTAGCTTTATATTAGTTTATAATACAAATTTGCGACATGGCTGCTTACAGTGTTGTAAATTATGATACCGTCCAGAACAAACAAACAAACAAACAAACAAACAAACAAACAAACAAACAAACAAACAAACAAACAAACAAACAAACAAACAAACAAACAAACAAACAAACAAACAAACAAACAAACAAACAAACAAACAAACAAACAAACAAACAAACAAACAAACAAACAAACAAACAAACAAACAAACAAACAAACAAACAAACAAACAAACAAACAAACAAACAAACAAACAGACAGACAGACAGACAGACAGACAGACAGACAGACAGACAGACAGACAGACAGACAGACAGACAGACAAACGAACGAACGAACGAACGAACAAACGAACGAACGAACGAACGAACGAACGAACGAACGAACGAACGAACGAACGAACG
>OZ024904.1:14338154-14352028 GCA_964017125.1 Flabesymbios commensalis
GAATTATTCAGTATGAAATAACGTCAGTTCTAACATATATATAGGCTCTATTACAAGGGACAAATAGACCAAATAGTTTAATCATTCGAAATTTTCATCTGACTTCCACAAACAAAAATCGAAGGTGACTTCGCCGACCATAAATCCATTATGTTGGCCCCAGTAGTAAGTGACACATACATCATCCTCAGCTGCGACTGTATAAGTTACAGCGGGTACTTACCATTGATCTTTCAGGCTTTGATCATAAAGTGTTGTACTGCGACAGTAACCCATGATTCAGTTTTCTGCTATAATCGGTAACATCTTTGAATCTAGCGTACGTGCCTCTGCTGTGCGACGGCCCGACAATACTTTTTTTATTTTAAGCATGTTAAATATAATAATGGCTAATTCTCAGGTTTCTACGTTTTTTTCTCTATGCAGTAGTTTTTTTATATCTGGTTCTGGTGCGAGAAACAAACAAAGCATGAAAATGCTGTTTAAGTGTATTTTAATATGTTATGATGCATATTCAATTACCTTGTACTTGTTTTAGTATATAATATTATTTGTAAGTTTACATATCATGCATAAATTAAATGTTCATGTGATTTTACGCAGCTAATCCTGTTAAATATAGGCATGTACATTTACATTTTATACTGTTCATTTTTAATGACGCAAAAGTCTGTATAGACTTCCCTAAGAGCTGAAGTGATTTGTAGATAAGAAATTGCAGCAGCTGCTCGTTTGAGGACGATTCTGACCATGGTAGCATCGACCTCATTGCTTTCATACTCCCCGTCATGGGCGGGGGCCCTGGTGCAGTGGCTGAAGCTGCCTGCTTGGAAAGTCGAAGACCGCGGATTCGAAACCCTCTCAAGCCTTCAATATTTTTTAAAGAAACGAAATATTTCTTTCCCGCTCACTCGTAAAGATTCTGAGTACGATCTGCATTGATGCCACAAGCACAGATTTTCGACTAGTAGAGAATACGTTAATATCATTCACTTCTTATAGTAGTCTAACAACGACCTTAGATATCGAAACGCAGTTGCCATGGCAAGGAAGCCCTTCATATCCGATATATAATTATTTTCTGACATGTGATGCGCAGCCCGACACTAGTAAGCAAAATGACATAGCGACTTAAACCCTTTCAGTGCGGGTAGCGAGTTTAGACGTCAGAATCTGACGTCCACGGACGTCAGATTCTGACGTCTAAGGTCGATCCTCGCACTGAAAAGTAAACTGTTTTTAATAGTCGTAGACCCATAACATTGGTGTTCAAATAAGGCGGAAAGAGCTAACTAAGACATTTATAATGATTTCAAATTGAAAATAATTATTTGGTATCTTGGTTTATATAAAAAAATAGTTCACGCTGTAATGGTTGATGTCATAGATTTAAACCAGCAGATGATTGTGATTGTTCTATGCTTGGTACGCTTGTTGATTTAATAGCGCATATTCTATAGTCCATTTCATTGTCATTGATTGTTGACTGGTAATGCGATTATATGAGATTATGTTTTGATAGCGCCATCTGCATATCACCATATCAATCATCAAGCCAGTATATAATGCTATATATTAAAAATATTTAGAGGCTTAATACAAATATACTTCTTGAACACGGTCTTAAACACGGTTTAGCGGTCATATTTATGTCATATATATTTAGCAAGAGGCTTCAAAAATTTTCATTATTCAGGCAACCATGTCTAAATCGCAAAGACAGTGATTTTAGTGTTATAAGGTGGTGTAGAAGGTGGTGTAGAATGTGTTATGTCTGCTTCTGGAAAGTAAAAAAACGCTTGCCATTCTGTTGAATTATGCATACAAACAGTGCTTTGTCACTCACGTCTCCATCCAGAGGTGCCACTTTTTACACCACACCCGCGCCCTACAAAGCCAGGTCGTCAGTCTTATACCCAAAACTCACTAAAGTTGGCCTCATATTGTTTTAACCATGTGACAACGTCACCTCAGTTGGCCTGACATTCAGGTAACGTTGGTTCTGTGCCACACTTAGCTCCCTGGATAATAGAATCAGACAGGATTTTCAGTGTGCATCCCGTATCCTGTGAAGTGTCACAGAGAGAAGCCGATTGATAGGATTGTGATGACAGAATCTCGTACCCTTGGATATGAAAGGGTGTATCTGCAACTTTGTAAAGTGGCAGATACACCCTTCCATATCAATGGTTACAGTATGTGTTCCCGGCAGTTGATTGTCTGCCCCACACCTCTGCTCATATCTCTTTGGTACCGCTATTCCACCTCATTCTCCCCATCTCCACTCTTACTGCTGGTCTACCTCATTCCCCTCGTCTGCTCCCTTACTGCTAGTCTACCTCATTATCCTCACCTCTCCTTTCTTACTGCTAGTGTACCTCATTCTCTTCATCTCTCTTTGCTACTGTTAGTGTACCTCATTTTCCTCATCTCTCTTACGGCTAGTGTACTTCATTCTCTTCATCTCTCTTTGTTACTGCTAGTCTACCTCATTATCCTCATCTCTTTTCGATTCTGCTAGTGTACCTCAATCTCCTCATCTCTCTTTGTTACTGCTAGTGTACCCCCTTCTCCTCATCTCTTTGTGTTACTGCTACTCTACCTCATTCTACCCAACTCTCTTTGTTACTGCCAGTGTACCTCATTCTCCTCATCTCCTTTCTTACTGCTAGTGTACCTCATTCCGCTCATCTCTCTTTGTTAAGGCTAGTGTAGCCTACCTCATTCTCCTCACTTATTTTTGTTGCTGCTAGAGTACCCCCTTCTCCTTATCTCTCTTTGTTACTGCTAGTCTAACTCATTCTTTTCATCTGTCCTTGTTACTGCTAGAGTACCTCATTCTCCTGATCTCTCTTTGTTGCTGGTAGTGTACCTCACTCTCCTCATCTCTCTTTTTTACTGCTAGTGTACCTCATTAACCAAATCTCTCTTTGTTGCTGCTAGTATACCTATTCACCTTATCTCTCTTTGTTACTGCTAGTGTACCTCATTTACCTCATCTCTCTTTGTTACTGCTAGTTAACCTCATTCTTTTCATCTCTCCTTGTTGCTGCTAGTGTACCTCATTTTCCTCATTTCTCTTTGTTACTGCTAGTGTACCTCGTTTACCTCATCTCTCTTTGTTACTGCTAGTTTACCTCATTCTTTTCATCTCAATTTGTTGCTGCTAGTGTACCTCATTCTGCTCATCTCTTTTTGTTACTGCTAGACTACCTCACTTTCTTCAGCTCTCTTTGTTACTGTTAGTGTACCTCATTTTCCTCATCTGTCTTTGTTACTGTTATCCTACGTCATTCTTCTCATCTCTCATTGTCGCTGCTTGTGTACCTCATTCTCTTCATCTGCCTTTTTTACTGCTAGTGTACCTTATTCACCTCATCTCTTTTTGGTACCGCTAGTCTACCTTATTCTTTTCATCTCTCTTTGTTACTGCTAGTTTACCTCATCATCCTCATCACTCTTTGTTACTGCTAGTGTACCTCATTCCCTTCATCTCTCTTTGTTACTGCTAGTTTACCTCATTATGCTCATCACTCTTTGTTACTGCTAGTGTACTTCATTCCCTTCATCTCTCTTTGTTACTGCTAGTGTACCTCAATTTCCTCATCTCTCTTTGTTACTGCTAGTGTACCTCATTCTCCTCATCTCTCTTTGTTACTGCTAGTGTACCTCATCATCTTCATCTCTCTTTGCTACTGCTAGTGTACCTCAATCTCCTCATCACTCTTTGTTATTGCTCATTCCCTTCATCTCTCTTTGTTACTGCTAGTTTACCTCATTATGCTCATCACTCTTTGTTACTGCTAGTGTACCCCATTACTGTCATCTCTCTTTGTTACTGCTAGTTTACCTCATTATGCTCATCACTCTTTGTTACTGCTAGTGTACCTCATTATCTTCATCTCTCTTTGTTTCTGCTAGTGTAACTCAATCTCCTCATCTCTCTTTGTTACTGCTAGTGTACCTCATTATCTTCATCTCTCTCTGTTACTGCTTGTCAACCTCATTCTCTTCATCTCTCTTTGTTACTGCTAGTCTATCTCATTCTCCTCATCTCTCTTTGTTACTGCTAGCGTACCTCATTATTTTCATCTCTCTTTGTTACTGCTAGTGTACCTCGTTTACCTCATCTCTCTTTGTTACTGCTAGTTTTCCTCATTCTTTTCATCTCTCTTTGTTGCTGCTAGTGTACCTCATTCTGCTCATCTCTTTTTGTTACTGCTAGACTACCTCACTTTCTTCACCTCTCTTTGTTACTGTTGGTGTACCTCATTTTCCTCATCTGTCTTTGTTACTGTTATCCTACGTCATTCTTCTCATCTCTCATTGTCGCTGCTTGTGTACCTCATTCTCTTCATCTGCCTTTTTTACTGCTAGTGTACCTTATTCACCTCATCTCTCTTTGGTACCGCTAGTCTACCTTATTCTTTTCATCTCTCTTTGTTAGTGCTAGTTTACCTCATCATCCTCATCACTCTTTGTTACTGCTAGTGTACCTCATTCCCTTCATCTCTCTTTGTTACTGCTAGTTTACCTCATTATGCTCATCACTCTTTGTTACTGCTAGTGTACTTCATTCCCTTCATCTCTCTTTGTTACTGCTAGTGTACCTCAATTTCCTCATCTCTCTTAGTTACTGCTAGTGTACCTCATTCTCCTCATCTCTCTTTGTTACTGCTAGTGTACCTCATCATCTTCATCTCTCTTTGCTACTGCTAGTGTACCTCAATCTCCTCATCACTCTTTGTTATTGCTAGTGTACCTCATTCCCTCCATCTCTCTTTGTTACTGCTAGTTTACCTCATTATGCTCATCACTCTTTGTTACTGCTACTGTACCCCATTACTGTCATCTCTCTTTGTTACTGCTAGTTTACCTCATTATGCTCATCACTCTTTGTTACTGCTAGTGTACCTCATTATCTTCATCTCTCTCTGTTACTGCTTGTCAACCTCATTCTCTTCATCTCGCCTTGTTACTGCTAGTCTATCTCATTCTCCTCATCTCTCTTTGTTACTGCTAGCGTACCTCATTATTTTCATCTATCTTTGTTACTGCTAATGTACCTCACTCTCTTCATCTCTCTTTGCTACTGTTAGTGTACCTCATTTTCCTCATCTCTCTTACGGCTAGTGTACTTCATTCTCTTCATCTCTCTTTGTTACTGCTAGTCAACCTCATTATCCTCATCTTTTCGTTTCTGCTAGTCTACCCCATTCTCCTCATCTCTCTTTGTCACTGCTAGTGTACCCCCTTCTCCTCATCTCTTTTTGTTACTGCTAGTCTACCTCATTCTCCCCAACTCTCTTTGTTACTGCCAGTGTACCTCATTCTCCTCATCTCTTTTCTTACTGCTAGTGTACCTCATTCCGCTCATCTCTCTTTGTTACGGCTAGTGTAGCCTACCTCATTCTCCTCATTTCTTTTTGTTGCTGCTAGTGTACCCCCTTGTCCTTATCTCTCTTTGTTACTGCTAGTCTAACTCATTCTTCTCATCTGTCCTTGTTACTGCTAGAGTACCTCATTCTCTTTATCTCTCTTTGTTGCTGGTAGTGTACCTAACTCTCCTCATCTCTCTTTTTTACTGCTAGTGTACCTCATTCACCAAATCTCTCTTTGTTGCTGCTAGTATACCTATTCATCTTATCTCTCTTTGTTACTGCTAGTGTACCTCATTTACCTCATCTCTCTTTGTTACTGCTAGTTTACCTCATTCTTTTCATCTGTCTTTGTTGCTGCTAGTGTACCTCATTCTCCTCATCTCTCTTTGTTACTGCTAGTGTACCTCGTTTAACTCATCTCTCTTTGTTACTGCTAGTTTACCTCATTCTTTTCATCACTCTTTGTTGCTGCTAGTGTACCTCATTCTCCTCATCCCTTTTTGCTACTGCTAGACTACCTCACTTTCTTCATCTCTCTTTGTTACTGTTAGTGTACCTCATTTTCCTCATCTGTCTTTGTTACTGTCAGTCTACGTCATTCTTCTCATCTCTCATTGTCGCTGCTAGTCTACCTTATTCACCTCATCTCTTCTTGTTACCGCTAGTGTACCTCATTCTTTTCATCTATCTTTGTTACTGCTAGTTTACCTCATTATCCTCATCACTCTTTGTTACTGCTAGTGTACCTCATTCCCTTCATCTTTCTTTGTTACTGCTAATTTACCTCATTATGCTCATCACTCTTTGTTACTGCTAGTGTACCTCATTCCTTTCATCTCTCTTTGTTACTGCTAGTGTACCTCAATCTCCTCATCTCTCTTTGTTACTGCTAGTGTACCTCATTCTCCTCATCTCTCTTTGTTACTGCTAGTGTACCTCATTATCTTCATCTCTCTTTGTTACTGCTAGTGTACCTCAATTTCCTCATCACTCTTTGTTACTGCTAGTGTACCTCATTCCCTTCATCTCTCTTTGTTACTGCTAGTTTACCTCATTATGCTCATCACTCTTTGTTACTGCTAGTGTACCTCATTCCCTTCATCTCTCTTTGTTACTGCTAGTTTACCTCATTATGCTCATCACTCTTTGTTACTGCTAGTGTACCTCATTATCTTCATCTCTCTTTGCTACTGCTAGTGTACCTCGATCTCCTCATCTCTCTATGTTACTGCTAGTGTACCTCATTATCTTCATCTCTCTCTGTTACTGCTTGTCAACCCCATTCTCTTCATCTCTCTTTGTTACTGCTAGTCTATCTCATTCTCTTCATCTCTCTTTGTTACTGCTAGCGTACCTCATTATTTTCATCTCTTCTTGTTACTACTAGTGTACCTCACTCTCCTCATCTCTCTTTGTTACTGCTAGTGTACCTCATCATTTTCATCTCTCTTTGTTACTGCTAGTGTACCTCATTCTCTTTATCTCTCTTTGTTACTGCTAGTGTACCTCATTCTCCTCGTCTCTCTTACTGCTAGTGCTTTGCTACTGCTCATTTACCCCATTCTCTTCATCTTCCTTGTTACTGCACATTTACCTCATTCACCTCATATCTCTTTGTTACTGCTAGTCACCCGCATTCTCCTCATCTCTCTTTGTTACTGCTAGGCTACTTCATTCTCTTCATCTCTCTTTCTTACTGCTAGCTTACCTCATTCTCCTCATGTCTCATTGGTACTGTTAGTGTACCTCATTGTCTTCATCTCTCTTTGTTACTGCTAGTGTACCTCATTCTCCTCATCTATCTTGGTTACTGCTTGTAATTTCCCCCATCTCTATTTGTCACTGCTAGTGTACCTCTTTCTTTTCATCTCTCTTTGTTACTGTTAGTGTACCTCATTCTCCTTATCTATCTTTGTTACTGCTAATGTACCTCATTCTTCTTATCTCTCTTTGTTTCTGCTTGTCCACCTCATTCTTCTCATCTCTCTTTGATACTGCTAATGTACCTCATTCTCTTTATCTCTCTTTGTTACTGTTTGTCAACCTCATTCCCCTCATCTATCTTTGTTACTGCTAGTGTACCTCATTCTCTTCATCTCTCTTTGTTACTGCTAGTGTACCTCATTCTCTTCATCTCTCTTTGTTACTGCTAGTGTACCTCATTCTCTTCATCTCTCTTTGTTACTACTAGTGTATCTCATTATCCTCATCTCTCTTTGTTACTGCGAGTGTACCTCATTCCCTTCATCTCTCTTTTTTACTGCTAGTGTATCTCATTATCCTCATCTCTCTTTGTTACTGCTAGTGTACCTCATTCTCCTCATCTATCTCTGCTACTGCAAGAGTACCTCATTCACCTCATCTCTCTTTGCTACTGCTAGTGTACCTCATTCTCCTCATCTATCTCTCTTACTGCAAGAGTACCTCATTCACCTCATCTTTCTTTGTTACTGCTAGTGTACCTCATTCTTCTCATCTCTTTTTGTTACTGCTAGTGTACCTTATTCTTCTCATCTCTTTTTGTTACTGCAAGTCTACCTCATTCTCCTCAAATCTCTTTGCTACTGCTAGTGTTCCTCATTGTCCTCATCTCTCTTACTGCTAGTGTACCTCATTCACCTCATCTCTCTTTGTTACTGCTAGTGTACCTCATTCTCCTCATCTTTTTTTTGTTACTGCTAGTCTACCTCATTCACCTCATCTCTCTTTGTTACTGCTAGTGTACCTCATTCTTCTCATCTCTCTTTCTTACTGCTAGTGTACCTCATTGTCCTCATCTCTATTACTGCTAGTGTACCTCATTCACCTCATCTCTATTTGTTACTGCTAATTTACCTCAGTCTTCTCATCTCTCCTTGTTACTGCTATTCTGCCTCATTTTCCTCATCTTTCTTTGCTACTGCTAGTGTACCTCCTTCTTCTCATCCGTCTTTGTTACTGCTAGAGTACCTCATTCACCTCATCTCTCTTTGTTACTGCTAGTGTACCGCACTCTCCTAATCGCTCTGACTGCTAGTCTATTTCATTCTCTTCATCTCTCTTTGTTACTGCTAGTCTACCTCATTCTCCTCATCTCCACTCTTACTGCTAGTCTACCTCATTCTCCTCATCTCTCTTTGTTACTGCTAGTGTACCACATTCTCATTACCTCTCTTTGTTACTGCTAGTGTACCTCATTCTCCTCGTCTATCTCTGTTACTGCTAGTGTACCTCATTCTCCTCATCTCTCTTTGTTACTGCTAGTGTACCTCATTCACCTCATCTCTCTTTGTTACTAGTAGCCAGTGTACCTCATTCTCCTTATTTATCTTTCTTACTGTTAGTCTACCTCATCCTCTTTATCTATCTTTGTTACTGTTCTATTTTTCTTTTTCTCCATCTCTACTTATTACCTCGACTCCGTCTTTCTTCTGCCCATCACTTTTCGATGTTGTCCTTTTTCTCTCACACACGTTTTTTCAACTCTACAAGAAAAACATTTGTTGGGGAGATGAACTTCAGACAAACTTTTTGTTTATGTTTCGTTGAAGAACGGAGATATCGGATTCGTAACCATTCGCTGGTTTACTCTGGTCAACATATTTTTCATCAATTCCGTCAACAATTTTTTTTTTGTCCACATTTTCAAAGAATTTTTTTTCCAACTTTTGTGCCAACGACCTTATTCTCATATTTCTTCTTCTAGCCCCGCTTCTATATTATTACATTTACAGATAATGTTTATGTTTCCTACCAGATTGCAGCTTATTCAGTCAAACCATCGGAAAACAAAGCCTAGTGTGTGATCACAGATTTAGAATGGGAAGAAGACCCTTAACCCTTGTCCTGCTGAATTGTTTTAATTGTATTTTTCGTTATTTGAAGCTGGAATTGCTAACGCAATTTCCAGCTTCAAATGACGAAAAATATAGATATTTTTCGAAAATATACATCTTCTAAATTGAGTTATTTTACTAACTGAGCATCTACCACAAACTGTATTGTCCGTTTCAGTGACATATTATTTGGCTTAAAATATGCTTAAAACCGTATATATCCGGGCCTAGCAGGACAAGGGTTAATATTTGATCTGCATTGAATCTGGCGTCGAATTTTGATATTTCGAAATGCTAGGAGGCAAAACCACACATTATTGTCATCTGACGATTACTATAAATACATCTTGATTATATAGAACGGGTGTTTCTCCAAATTGAACCACCAGTTGCTGAGAGACCTGTTTAGAGATGTGCGTATGTATGCTTAGATGACGCAGGCTGTTTTAACCTGCAGCATAATTGTAATTTAAAGATTACAATAAATACGTCTTCATAATAATTATAACGGGGGTTTCCCCAAATTGGGTCACCAGTTGCTGAGAGACATGATTAGAGATGATACGTGTTTAGGCGTAGATGATTAGGACTGGTAGACAAATGATAATTTGAGAATGCTTTGCGTAATGAACATATTGATGCTAATGAAATATGCCATGCAATTAATTAACCGTGTTTTATTTGCGTCTGTCCTGAGACATGGGTGACACCAACGATTATATAAGTTCTCCGTGTATTCGGACAATATAATCAAGATTATGACTATTCTTTGTGACATAATTAAGTGTGGGAGTGATGTGACTAAATCGCGAATTTGTCCAAGGAAAAAATTTTGATAGACAAGCAAGATTACACACCAATCTATGTCAGTAGGTATGGTTTAAAATATTTTGCTGAAATCCATACAATATAAAACGCCTGCCATGCTACCTGTCTGTCTGCATCACCTTCCGTCTACAGCAAACACGATATTCACCTACCCAACGTTGGATCACCGTTGGGCCATTGTCCACGACGCTGCCCCAACGTTTAAACACCACTTGGTGGATGTCTCGTGTTTTCTGGGATCTACGTCCAGCCCACACCCAGTCTGTCTGTCTGCATGCGGTGGCTGCAAGTCCTCTATACAAGAAGCTTTAAAACTTAATTGACAAAATACAAAATGGCCGCCATCTGTTTTTTTAAAAAATACCCAATTTTGTGCATTTTACGTGTAACAATTTATTTTTTTCACTTGACTCTGCATCGAAATAATAGACATCAAGCAATAAAGCGAGGGAATATTTTTTATAGAAACCATGGAGAAAATTTTTTTTTAAATTTGAAATCACCGCAACTGTCTTCGTTAGCTCTTTCTCTTTCGTTTGAATACCTATGTTATGGATCTACGGTGATAATAAATAGTTCACTCTTTCAGCGCGTGTATCGACTTTAGACGTCAGGATCTGACGTCTACAGACGTCAGATTCTGACGTCTGAAGTCGATCCCCGCGCTCGAAGGGTTAACCATTACCCTGCTAGGACCGTATATAGACGATTTTAACTAAAAACCCTTACATCGCTAAGCGCGACTAAACTCGTTTTTAATCTGTTTTATTGTCCGTGTAATAATTCACAGTTATTGGGAACGAAATGTGTGTTTAAACATTAAAAATTTGCAAACGCTTGGTCTCAAATTAAACAAATATGAGCTATTTGCAGCCACTTGAAGTTGTGAATCGCAGTGGCGACGCACAACTTCAAGTGGGTGAAAATTTCAATTATTTAATTAAGCGCGGAAAATGATCAAATATTTTATGCATGCATGGTAGATGCTCAGTTAATGAAATAATTCAATTTGAGAGATGTTATTTTTCATATGAAGATTTTTTTGTCACTTAAAGTGCAAAACACATCAACGCGAACGCGATTAGGCGACGCGACGATAGACGCGTAAATCACGTGACTGCATGTACACACACCATCGCGATGATGACGACCAAAGCGACATGTGGGGCGCGACAACCGGCGCAAAACCGGCTCGACGCTCGACAAAAATGTGACAGTTCTGAAAATTATTGTTTTGCCTAATATCGCGCTCTTTTATGTCGTCGTGCTAGTATTTTTGGCAATGATCAAATATAGTGTTTTGACAACCAACGATTTCGCTTCTAGCGTCTCGCGCGAAAACGCGTTGGTGCGTTTTGCTCTTTACTTTTGAAGCTGTAAATTACCTTAGCAATTCCAGCTTCGTATGAAAGAAACAATTCAATAGGCCACGGATTAGACCTTACGACGCTGAATTATTTATGTTTAAACCATGAACATTAAAGTTTTTTTTTAATTTGAAATCATCATAAATGTCTCGGTTAGCTCTTTCTGATTCATTTGAATACCTAAGTTATGGGTCTACGGCCATTATGATTATGGCTACTCTTTTATTGCGGGGATCGACTATAGTTGTCAGAATCTGACGTCTGTAGACGTCAGATTCTGACGTCTAATGTCGATCCCCACACTGTTAGAGTGAAAATATTTATAAAAGCCGTAAACCCATAACATAGGTATTCAAATGAATCGGAAAGAGCTAACTAAGACATTTATGATGACTTCGAATTGAAAAAGCCTCTTTGATCTCCATGGTTTATACAAAAATATTTCAGCGTTTTTAGAGTTAAGAGATGTACATGTGGGTACTCACACGCCAAGCCAAACACGAGACGTTGACTTACAGTGTTGGAATAATGTTGGTCCAGCGTCGTTGACGGTAGACCAACATTATTCCAGCATTGGGTCAACGTATCGTGTTTGCTGGGACAGTTCTTGTGAAGCATCGTGCATAATTCAGTTCTTATCACACCGTATTCACAGTACAAAAGAACGATGAGAAGTACCTTATAACATGTACAAAATGATCAATGAAATACACGTATTAAATGCTGGTGAATATGCTTTGTCTTTACAGCACGAAACCAAAAAGAAAAGTAGTTCATAGCAACATACGTGTAAATGTATGTACAAAAAGAGCAATTAACTGAAAAAAAGCAATGTTAATGAATATGCGATGTATAATCGTTATGTAAACTTCTCCTGTTAATATTCGGCATGTTTTCAAACCATGTGTGCACATATTCATGTATATGTGTACACAATCTATGTAGGCCTACACAAACTATAATTAATCCCATCGTAAAGAGGCTGGTGTGATAGAGGCCCATAAGCTATTACGTGTATCATGGAAATGAGAAATGATTATAGCTATATATCACGGCTTTATACCGTGTTATAATCAATATGGGTAATGTGAGTTGATTACGGAAAAAATATAGAAATTAAATAATCTTATTTCGAAATGATTTTAAATTAATACACTGATTTAACTGTACGTGTCATTTTTTCCAGAAAAAAATTGTTCATTACTTATAAGTCATGCATTTTTTTTAAATTAATAATTATAAAGAAGGCAATTCTGCAAATGTCAAGAGTATTAGAACAAATTGTATGTTTGCCGGTACTTTCAATTTTCACATTTTGCAGGACTTGTTTTTTCAAGTTTACTCCACTTTCACATTACAAGCACTATTCTCGTCTCAATTTAAATATTTCTAATTCAATAAAGAAAACTATATATATAATATATATATATATACGGATACATTTAAAAAAAAGTATGAAACATGAACCGTTTTAGCGCGGGGACGGACTTTGTACGTCAAAATCCGACGTCTATAGACGTCAGATTCTGAAGTCAATCCCCGCACTGAAAAAAATAAAATAATTATAATGGCCGTAGACCCCACAACATAGGTATTTAAATGGAGCAAAAAGAGCTGACTCAGACATTTATGCTGATTTGAAATTGCAAAAACCCTTTGGTATCCATGGTTTATACAACAATAATTCAGCGTTGTATAGGCCTAGATTAAAAAAATACATTTTAGAACTTTAATAACATGAAGATCATTAGAGCTAATTGTATTTTGTCTACATATAAATGTATCCGGTGCACGTTACAGACCTTAGCCCATACAGCGCGGGGATTGACTTTAGAATCAGAATCTGACGTCTTTAGACGTCAGATTCTGACAACCTAATTCCATCCCTGCACTGTAAGAGTAACATTTTTTCTAATGGCCGTAGACCCATAACATAGGTATTCAAATGAATCAGCAAGAGCTAACTAAGACATTTATGATGATTTCAAATTAAAAAAATCCTTCGATTGCGATGTTTTTTTACCAATTAATTCAGCGCTTTAAGGGGTAATATCACGAAGAGCATTATATTTTGTCTACATACCATGTATCCGGTGCACGATACAGACCTTAAAGAAATGTCCTTGTAATGTAATTCTTGTCAGTGATATTTGAATTGCAAAATATGTTAGAGCAGATTGATAACTATGTTTATATTGACATAAGGACTGTTATGTTTAAATGAAAACACAGCCATTAAGATGTGATTTCCAATGCACAATGTGATGGTCATATATTGCATTTACAACTCCACTTTTTAGTCATCTTGGTTTCAGAGGGTCGTAACTGCCACTTTACAAGTGGCAGATACGACCATCTGATACCAAGGTGACGATATATGAATAATATGCCATGTGGTTTTGTTAGACATGGTGATTCAAGGGATAAATTCAGCAGTTGAGGGGTTAAAATAAATCCGGATTTTGAACAAATATGACATTGTT